>PVJO010017995.1:0-37824 GCA_004026905.1 Hystrix cristata | reverse complement strand
CCATGAAAGACCGGAGTGGTGACCTGTGACTATAATCCCAGCACTGTGAGAGGCTGAAGTAGGAAGATTCCAAGTTAAAACCCTGCCTGGGCAACTTAGGGCTGGAGATAGTTCAATACGAAGACCCTGGGTTCAACCTCCTAAGTACTGCAAAAACAAAACAAAACAAAACAAAACAAAACAAAAACAAGAACAAAAAAAGACAAATCAAGGACGAGCACTCCCTGTCTCCATCTCTGCCCCTCACTCTGGGCAGCTGGTACTGGTAAACTGAATCCCTCTGCTACATGCTGTGCACACATTAACATTCATCACACTGGGTTCTACATACCAGACTGTGACTCCTAAAAGGCAGCACGGCCAGGATTTTCTACCTTGTCCCTCCACACAAAGCCAAAGGGATCACCATTTAATAGGCACATGGCAAATATTTACTGGTCAGTAAAGAAAAGAACAGCCCTAATTAAATAACTAGAAGAGAAATAACAGGGGTCATCAGGGGTTGGGAAGACTTCCAGAGGAGGCAGATGAAAGGACATACGGGGAAGTAAGTAAGAGACAGAGTGGCTGAGTCGGCAGGCAACGCAGTCACGGGGAACAAGGAAATCCACAGACTCCCTTTGGCAGGGCGGAATTCCACTGTCAGGCCAAGGCCTGCTGCCCCACAACGACTCACTCTCAAACTCCAGCCCCCAGGGGATTGTCCGGCTTCTACTGATGGAACATGAAATACAGAAAGACTTGAAAAAATGATTCTAACTAAAATAAAACATTTCTTGAGACATATGGTCAGGATGAAAAAGTTCTACAAATTCTACAGCCTCCCAGCCCCAGACTGAGAGCTCCCTATACCTTGCCTAAGGTGAGCTCCTGTTCTCCTGTCCCAGCCCACACAGAGGCATCCCTGCTGCAGGTGGCTCATCGCCCAAGAGCCCGGCTTGCCCTGCAGAAAAGAATTGAGTGATCTCCGAAAAGTCCCCCAAGTGCCACTGCTGAGACAGTCCGGCTCAGCCCAGCAGCACACAGCAGAGGACCCCCAGGCAGGCTCAGGGGATCTAGGCTCGAGGCTCCCAGTGGCTTCCACAGGAGGCAGAAGCAGGATGGAGATGCCCCCCAGACACCGTCTCCCCTAAATGTGATGTGGGTGACGCTGCTGGTAGGGCCCTCGGTCCAGGTGGACGGGGACCTGGAGTGGGGATCAGGGGAGGGAAGACAGAGGAAAGCCAGCCATTGCCACAGATGGAAATCGTCTTTCTGAATTGTCTTGTCCCTGTGGCAGGACCCCTGAAGATGAGAGAATCCAGCTTTCCCTGGCAGAGTTCCACCTCAGGCCTTCATCAGGTTCCTGCCCTCTGATGCCGCTGTCCTGCTGGGGTGGCAAATAGACTCCATACCACCTGCTGGCTTCTATCAGTGGTACTCTGAGGCTGCAGATTAGCCCACTGCCCCAGCGAGGAGCTGTGATCAGCCCCTGGGACCAGCTGGCGGGGTATATGCTGGGGATCCTCCAGATGCTCCCTTCTCCTCAGCCCCTTCCCTGCTGGGAAAGGTCTCTCCTTGCACAGCACCCACTCTGGACAGTCCCTCGTGATCCACTTGGGTTCTGGCCCTACTCTGAGTGTTCCCAGCACACTCCAGGCCCACTGATGAGCTACTTCCATGGCACTTAATTTTATGTTGCCTTGTGACGGTTACATTGGTGGTTCCTGGTATTTAAGAGAAACCAGGCTATCTCTTCAAAACATAAATCACATCAAGTCCCCTTGCGTAAATCTTCCCAAGGGCTTCCCATCACAGGTAGATTAAAATCCAAACTCATTCTCATGCTCCCGCCTGCCCTCCAATCTCAACTCAGATCCCTTCACTCCTGTCCATGCTGCTGCCTTGGGCCTCCTTCTCGTCTCCCATCACACTGAGCCTGTTTCTGCCTCACGGCCCTTGAATGTGTTCTTCCCCTCCTGAAGCCCCATCATCCCATCTATGCAGGGTTCACTCTTCACATCTCTCAAGCTTTTGCTTCAGTTTCCTTTCTTTGGAGATGCTCCCTGACCACTTACCTCAAAGGAGCCCCATCCCATCATGCTCTTCCTCCAATACTGTTCATTTTTCTTAATTGTACTCAAAATAGCTGCAGCAACCTGCCTACCTGTGCCCCGTCTATCTCCTTAGCTGGAATTAAGGTTGGACAGACAGGGGTTCAGCCATCTGTTTAGCTGATACTGATGACTATGGCTCCATATGCTTCTTTTGTACAGTTCAGATTGATACCTGGTTGTTAAAGGTTGTGTTCCAGGCCATGATGATGTTGGGAGGTGGGGGAACCTTTAAGAGGTGGAGCCTGATAGGAGGGAGTTGGGTCACTAGGGGCATGGCCTTGAAGCGGGTAACGGGATACAGCCTCCTTCTCTTCCCCTCTTCACTTCCTGGCCACCACCAGCAATGGGGCCAATGGGTCATGTTCAAATCCTTGGTACTGTGAGTCAAAATAAACCTTTCCTCTTTTAAAGTTTATTATCTCAGGTATTTTGTCACAGTGATGGAAAGCTAATATACAAGACTTAACAGGGCTAAATGTTTTAGAGTCAAAAGTCATGGCTTGCATCAAATACTAGTTAGGAACTGTTAAATTTGACTAAGCACTTCTACTTTGTATGGTTGGCAGCCAAGTCAGTCACCATGTACACACCCTCCCATTCCTGTACCATTTGTGCACTTCCTGGGCTCCTTACTAGGTCTGGAAATGTCTTCAGAAATCTTCAACATCGACAGATGTTGTTCGAACATTTCCATTACATACCCTAGAGCTCTCTTGATATCATTAAGGTTTTCAATTCTAGCTTCTATTCTCTCTGCCCACTGAACACGATGCTAAGGCCAAGCAATAAACTTCTGCAAACACAGTTTACGATGAAGAGCCTGGCCGGGCCCAGAGGAAGAGAAAGGTCTGGCTGAGCAAGCACCTTACTCCCTGACACCAGCCTGGTTTGAGGGAGCCATGGTGATACAGACAACTGCCTTGACCTGAGCCCTACCTTCTGGGTCTGGCCTTCAGGAGTCCCTGGCTGTGTGGGTGCAGTACAGTGAGGAGGAGGGTTAGACGTGGGAAGCAGAGCTCTGGCCTGCAGGGCTTAGTAGTGTCCTCATTGTGATCTGACAGGCCATTAAGTTTTATGGCTCAACTTCCTTGTTGGGTTTTTATCATCTGTGTAAGTGCACTTGGTTGTGGTTTCATGATCTGGTGAGGAGGTCTGCATACCAGCTCCATGGTCCTGGTCTGGCTAGGGGGAAAGGTGTCTTTCTGTCAACCCTGAGCCCTCCCACTCCTCTGGATTTCATTACATTCAATTATATTTATTATTTTATTACAGACCAGCAATGGAGATTTCTTGGATCCTGGAAGTAGAACATTTCAGGGGACCAGATTGATCTAAAAGCTCCATGGTAGCTGGGTTCCTGGGGCAGCCCCTCCCTGGAACTTGGTTAGGGCCTGCTGGGTGCTTCCTACAAATGTGAGCGGAACCACTGACTGATGTCTGACCACAGTGAAGGCGGCTCTTCCCAGGCTTCCAACTGCCTGCAGACCAAAGCTGTAGTGACAGTAACAGAGACATCTCAGGGCAGACTAACATGCTGAAAGATGCCTCTATACACCACAGCCCTGCTTCCCTTTTCTTGCATAGTGGCTTTTTTCTTTCTCCTTTATGTTAGGGGAAAATGTGGATAACAAGCTTTCAAAATTTTATTTCCAGGATTCAATCTTAAAAAAATAATATGACATGTGGACAAATATTTATGCATGAAAATGTTCTCTGCAGCATGATTTATAATGGGAAATTCAGCAAACAACTCAAACCCTCAATGTTATGGTGCTAGTTAGGCAATTCATAGTGCCATTATGTGATGGAATATTATGTGGCCACCAAAATCATGTATGAAAGGAACTTTTGATAACGTAATACAAGGTAATTGTTAAGGGGAAACTGTAACGGAAAAAAGATGCATGGATAAAAGATGAACTAAAATCCCTTTCTTCTACCTGGGACAACAAACAAATGAACAATTCAGATGAATTAAAGAAGAAACGAAAAAATACCCAAAAATAATACGACAAAATGTGGGGCATTGCTTTTATATCTCTGAGTGGATTTCCTAAGCAACTCACAAGAACCAGAGGTAAGGAGGGGAAAAGCAGACTTGCAGATTGGCTCAGTGGTTAGAAGTGGCTTCCAGAACTCCCTGGTTTTAACCGTGGCCATGCTTTTTTGGCTATACAACTTTTGGCAAATTTCTTGACCTGTTAGTGCCTCCCTTTCCCTGTTTATAAAATGGGAATAATCATGATACCAATGTCAAAAGATTTGTTTTGAAGATTAAATAAATTAATAGGGGTTGAGGATTTAGCTCAAGTGGCAGAGCTCTTGCCTAGCAAGTGCAAGGGCCTGAGTTTGATCCCCAGCACCCCTCCCCAAAACAAATTAATATATGGCAAGTGCCTAGAACAATGCCTGACCCATAATTAGTGCGCAATAAATATACAGCTATTATGTGGCTACAAAAAATGCCAAAGCATTGTATAATGAGATGCACTATAACTAAAGTTAAAGCAACTGAAAATGTAGAAACAGATAAATATCCATAATTATATAGTTCTAAATTAAAATGAAAAAGATAACCCTGCAAAAAAATAAGTAAAAGATATGAATAGGTGGTCCACAGAAGAAATGTGAAAGACTGGTGTTATGGTTTGGATCTTAAATAGTCCCCAAAAGTTTACGTATTGTAAATTTGGTCCCCAGCTGATGGTGCTACTGGGTAGAAACTTTAGGGGGTCATTTCCTAGTGAAGGAAGTGAAGTCACTGGGGATATGCCCTTGAAAGTATACTGGGCCCCAGCCCTTCTGTCTGTCTGTCTCTGCTTCCTGATTGCTATGCGGCAAACAGCTCTCTTTCACCATGTGCTCCCCACCATGATGTTCTGTCCCACCACTGAGCCAAAGGCAACAGAGCTAAGCAACCATGGACTGATATCTCTGAAACCATGAGCCAAAATAAATCTTCCTTTTAAGCTTATTTTCTCAGGCACAGTATTTTGTTACAGTGACAGAAAGCTGACTACCATAGTGGGTTACCACATAAAAGGATGTTCAGCTTCTCTAGAAGTCAGAAAGCTATGGAAAGATTGCCTTTTAACCAATTTAGCAGAAGCATAAAGGCTTACAGTATCCATGATTGCAAAAGGTACAAGCTTTGCCACACACATCTAGGTACAGTCAGACGTTTCTGGAAGGCAGTTTGGCAGTATCTACCAAAGCTGCAGCATACTGACAATTAATACCAAATATTTAGATATGTTCCCTAAGCTACCTGTTTACAAAAATGTTCATTGTATTGTTTGAAGAGTGAAAAACTAGACGAATGTCTATCAGTAAGAGAATGGTTTTTAAAACTCAGTGGCATATCCAAGTTATAAAATACTATTTGGTGGTTTAAAATACCTTGGTAGATTTATATGACAACACCTATACTTAGGTGAAAACATCTTTAAGACCTACAGTTAAAGTAAACCAAAGCAAAACAAAACAAAAACCTGACAAAATATATAGGGAATGATCCTATTAATGTTAAAAGGAAAGAAAAAAGCAAGAATCCTGTAATTTAGGTGAAAGGGCTGCAGAGAGAGAAGAAAGGCTCTACCACCTTTAGTAGAGAAGGTGGAGGGGGTGAGCCTTATAATGTTTGCACTATTTCTTATGTATAGTGGAACCTTGCTTTTTCAACAACAAGAAAGATGTTAATATTATTCTTAAATTATTTATACAATTAAAAAATAAAAGTGGTAGCTTGAAGATGTCTTACAGCATGATGGTTACATAAAACTATATGTGTATTTAAAAAAGCCAATTTTGTGTGTTAGTCTAAAAAAATAAAAGTTAAAAGAGCAGGAGATAAAAAGAGACTAGAGGGATAAAAGGAGACTAGGAAGAACGATGCCAAAAAAAGGAAGTGGTTGCTTCCTTGGAAGGTAAGTTTTTTTCCTTATTTCCATTTCTCTGTACCCTCTAGATTTTCTACAAAGACATTATATCATTTTGAGAATAAGACAAAAATAAAGTAAAAAGTTTAAAATAAAAAAAGACAATGGCAGAAAATCTGGAGCCCAGCAGGGATGGCACAGCCCCTAGAAGGCAAGCAGGATCAGTGACCTCCAGCATACACCTGCTGGAGTTGAGCTGGGGCAGAGAAAACATCTTACCTGGTGCCTGTTGCCAAGGACAGGGGCAGATGGGGCACAGGAGGGCACCGGCAAGCTGTGCTGCTCTGCCAAGCCCCTGCAGCACCGGACAGAGGATAGGCAAGAAGGACTCTGGTTACCTAGCAGCTTCTTAGATCTTACACCTGCGTGGGTGTTGATGGGCCCTGCCAGAGAACAAGCTGCTCCTTGGGGATACTTTTGCTTATTTCTTTTAATCCCACTGTCAGGTAGTATAATCATGGCACATGTCTTTCCCCAAGAGTCACATGGAAAAGGACAGAAAATAAAGAGCAAGAAGAGAATAGACAAAGTGACTTCTTGCATGGAATGCTACAGAAAGAAGCAAAGGGCACCAGGGAGCAGCAGCAGCCAGCATCCTACACACATGGCCTCTGCAGACCCCAATATTGTCCTCTGTGGGATGGAAGAACTGGGCCTCGAGCTGCAGCCTTCTGCATCCATGCCAGGGCCTGTGTGAAGGGCCAAGGGACAGCAAAAGTGCAAAGCCTCACAGGCAAAGATGTACTGAGTGTCAGAGGCTGCTGTAGCACTAGGCACAGGTTCTTTCCCACACAGCACCATGCACATGGCCAGGCCCCTCTCTGCCCTCCTTGGAGGGAGGGGTCCACAGGATACACCTGGTCAGAGATCTCGGGGTGACCCAGGGCAGGCTGGAGCTGGCTCATGTGGAGGGTGGAGGCTGGTGGCTCCCCATTTACTCAGTCCACTGAAAAACCTGTATGGGCTACTAACAGACTCCCTGAGTAGGGAAGGGAGGGAAGATATGAAGCCATGAGAGAAGCTGAGGTGGGGAGTGAGTGGCAAGCAAGCTGGGAAGACAGTAAAGAAGCTGGGGCTAGTGGAAGTCTCAAGGTTGGTCCAACCCCCGGGCACTGATGATATACTATAATTAGGGCCCAAGAGCATCTCGGGCCAAGAGCCCAGGAGTGCAGACCACAGACACCCTGTGAAAGTTCAGGCACAGAGTAAGTGACTTGCCTTTGGAACCTACATTTGCAATCACCTACCTAGGGTAGGCACAAGGCAGGAAGAAAGCCAAAGACCCTGTCTCCCTGGCCTTTCAAGTTGGGACTAGGAAAGAAATGATCATCATCCAGGCACTTACTAAAGGCGTAGAAATAACATTGCAAAGAAAGACCATGGTTCTCTCTGGGAGCCAGTATCAGGAACACTTTTCAACACTTTTTCAACACTTTTTTCAACACTTTTCTATATTATCCCTTCATAAAATGTACCTGCATTACTTTTATAATTAGCTGAGAGTCATAAAATAAATCCATCATTTTTAGTTCGAGTCCCACTATTTTAGTCTGCTGGGATGTCTAAAATCTTAACGTTACTGTTTGATGTTTTAGCCTGCCATCCTTTTTCCAACTCTTACCCTTGCAAATGTGAAAGTATGCCTTGTCCTTTCCAGCTCAACATGTTGCTCACTAGAAGCAAGTATAGTAAGTCCTTGACTTATAAACATTCCAGTTGTGAACTTTTACAGATACGAACGAACCTTGCCTTATGGACATTTGTAAATGGGAACGCATCGTGGAAGCAGTTCATGTGTCTGCCAGATACCGTCATAGTGCTGCTGCGTGCTTACTGTACAGCACGATAGTGTACAGTTGTGCGGCGCTCAGTCAGAGCCCCGGATGTCCAGAAGCAAGAGGAAAGCAGTGGTGACATGGAGGGGACCGCTAGGAAGCACAAGGCAATGTACACTGTATATTTGAGCCAAAGGTGTATAAGACTCACTTTGTCAGACTTATGAACAAATCTGACTTACAAACATTCTCCTGAAACAGAACTCATTTGTAAGTTGGGGACTTACTGTCCAGCCTCTCTAGTCACAAGGCGGGAAGCGAATGCTTCCCCCGAGGGTGGCACTAGCACAGCCAATTCTTCCCCAGTGAGGTCAACAGCAACTCACACTGTCAACTGTCTTGATGAAAGAAAGGCATGCTGACTCCTCAATCCAGTACTCCTACCCCACGAAGCAAACCGAGTGCATCCAGCAGTCCTGAGTAGACTCTGTGGTCCTCTATGCTGACAGGTTCCAGGTTGTTTTCCTAAACCCCAAGACGGTCTGTTTGCAGACCACTCCCTATCTATCTGGTGACTGACACTGGGAAGACTGATACGCAGAACTCACCTCTTCTACCCTTGGGGAACCTGGAGGGGCCCTGCAGGTGTCACTCCTGACACTTGTCCTGGTTTTCCAGTCCTGGGGAGTTCCTCTGGGTCCTCCGGCATGGGGCGCAAAGCCACACAGGTAACAGAGCTGCTCTTGGCTCACCTGTCCTGAGCTCTGAGCCCTTTTAGACTACGAGCCTTCTGTCCCTTCCCGGGCTGATGAGCATGCCTCCAATGAAGGGGGTATGAGAGAAAATTTAATGTAGTCACTGCTGTCTAACGGGACGCAAACAGGCAGTTCACCAGGAAGTCAACCTCACGCTGTTGCCTGATCCCTCTTGTTGAGCAGTGAAGCAGAAATAAACTCACACAGAGCTATGAGTGGCAAGGGGAGGTGTGGGCTCTTAACTCAGACAGAAGGACAGACACATGCAGGGGGACATGCTGGAGTGACCCAAAGGGGTGTGTGGCACGGGGTGAAAACAGCCAGGTGGTATCTGCCTTTACTGCTGGGACAGGTATAAAAGCAGGGCAACTTCAGCTCTGGATTCAACACAATAACTTCCTGCAAGACTTGCTTCCATCAGCAACTCTGAGCCTGGTGAGGGCAGCACATTTAACTGCGGAGACCGTTGCAATACTGTCCACTGTTCTAACACTGAGCAGTCTTTCTGTTGCCTCTGATCTCGGGGATACTCTCAGCAAGGCACTCACAGACCTGGACGTGACACACTCCTGTGGCCTTATTTATCACTGTCCTGCTGCCCTTAATCGGGAAGGTCCTGCAAAACTGGAGGGTCTTTTTTTTTTTTTGAGACAAGTTCTTGCTACATAATTTAGGGTTGAATTCACTATGTAGCGCAGACTGGCTGGGAACTTGTAGCGAGCCTCCTGTCTCAGTCTCCCAAGTGCTCGGATCATAGGTATGTGCCACCACTCCTAGCTCAACTGGAGGGTCTTTGAAACTTATTTTTGAGCTTTTTTAAAAAAAAAACCTGTTTACTAGAAACTGAGAGGATCCATAGGAAATACTGTTCTTCTGGATCTTAAGAACTGAACACCTGTAAGAAAGAAGGACTTGGGGAAATCCACAATAATAGTGTGTTTACAAACACTTCCTAGCCCAGCTAAAGCTGCCACTACAGGGAAGGGGAGCGTAGGCAGGAGCCCACAGGTCAGGGCTTGACTCCTTTCCTCATGGATCCAGTGGCCTGTAAAGTCTGAAGCAGTTCAGGACTCGTGAGAGGTGGCTGGTCTGTGTCATTTCTCTGTCACAGTCTCCTATCTGCAAAACGGGGCTGATCATACTTCGTTAGCACTGTGGGAAAGATGAACAGTGACCCAGAAGCCAGTCTGTTATCACCGCACAACCATTAGCATGAGAGTCCTCATGACGAAGAGATTAATCATGTATTACCCTCACGGAACGTGCCCCTGAAGCCAAGACTGACCACTTGACACACTGCACTTTCACAACGATGGCACAGGTCCGTGAGGCACGTACTCCTGCTTTACTTCTCCACAACCTCACTCACCATTGCTGGGCAGAGAGCTGACAGAAAGCTTTGAGAGAAGATCAGCTCACACAGTACACCCTGCCCTTCACCCTCAGAGGGGCCGCCCACTCCTGGCTCCGTGCTGGGGCTGCATCCTCTCCCCTCATATGACCCTTGCTCACCCTTCTCCCGTTTGGAAACCAACTACAGTCAGTTTCCATTCTCCTCAGGCATGTGGAGGGCACGGGACTGGAAGAATCCTGAGTTACAGGCCTTCCAGCGCTATTAAATGCACGTTACAGCAGGGACGTGTGGCTCCCTTGATTCACTGTGGCAATCTCATGGTGAGACTGGCACCAGGGAAGCAGAGAGAAGGCACTGTGGATGCTGGGAGCGCCAAGACTCCAGCCATACTATGCCCACTCAGTGCTACACAAGCCCAGGACTTGGTTCCTTACTCTGAGCTCCAGGTAGAACCTAAGGACATTTCCAGGCCCGATTCCCCCAGTTCATGCTGAGTTGGAGGAAGCCACTCAGGCCTGTGAGAGGCAAAGACTCACATGCAGCCTGAACAGGACTTCTGTGCAGTTCTGATGGCGATGCAGAGTGGGTACCTCGCTTGTCCCCAGTGTGTCCCTGGCTGAGCTAGGCTCCGGTCCCCAGGCAGCACGCCCACCCTACTCTGTGGGAGGAGAGGGTGGGGGAGCAGAGTTCCACTCACATGGGGCGTGGAACATGACGAGGACAGAGGAGTGCTCCTTCACAAACTGGTCAAAGTCTTCATCGGTCAGGTGATAAACGGAGCCGCCCTCATCTGCCCAGGGAGTCTCAGGGACCTGGGGCTGTGGCGGCTGCGGACTGGAAGACCAAAAACAGGCAGAGCTCAGAGCAAGCCTGGGGCCTGAGCAGCCCATACAAAATCCAGCCCCCTGGAGACAAAGCCCTGTGGCTGGTGCGTCCCTCGAAGGGGCGTCCCTTTTATAACCTGCCCATCTCCACCTTCCCCTCCAAGTCCTGTAGAGGTACTTAGCTGATACCCTGGCTTTCCGCCACTGCCCTCTAGGCAGCTCGGAAATCTCACTTCACCCTGGGCATCTGGGGCTTATTAGCTTTTTCAAGCGATTGCAAACCTGCAGCAAACTACAGGTAAGAAAAAACAGCCGCAGTGCAGAGTGACCTTTGCAAATGCGCACTGTTGTGTGCAGTGCTGTCCTCAGGGTGGTGAGGGGCTGCAGAGGGACACAGCAGGGTGGAGGGCATGTGGAGGGGGCAAGGAGGAAGGAGAGAGGCCAGGTATCTGAGAAAGCCCAAATCTGGGCAGGGAAGGAGAAGTTGCCATGTGGGGGTACAGGGTATTCACTGACCAGCCAGAGAGGGACACAGGAGTTTCCTAACTCTGACAGTGTCTATACTGTCTCATGAATCCTTCTAGAGTCCAAGAGCAAACTTATCTGGTTTTCCTAGAGTCCAGATCAACTCCATCTCTCATCAGCTGTAAAACCTCAGGACGCTGCCTGACCCCTCAGGGGCCTGTTTCCCTAGTGTAGACCTGCACGCTGACACCTGTGTCCCTGTGTGTTGTGAGGACAGAGGACTTGCAAGTGTGTTCCCTGCTCAAGACAAGATGGCTGGTGACACAAGACTGCTGCTACTTCACTGCTAAGTGCCTTTGCCACAGCACCTTAACCGCAGCTTTGAAAAAACCCTTTAGGATGACAAATGTGGAAAGACAACCACTGCTTCCTGCCCGCGAGATTCTACGGTAGGACACACCTTAACGCTCCAGCCTTTGGGACCAGAGAATTTACCACAGAGGACAACACGGCTCAGGCAGTAGAACATGTCAAGCCGCCACCCCCACTCCATCACGATGTCACCTTTGGAAGTCCACACTGGCACTTCTGACTGGGCCCCTCTCATGGCCTTAGCCTCCCTGGTCACAGAAATGGAAAGTGGCAAACATGTGCCAAGCTATTTCAGCTCACGCGTATCCGATGTCAGATGAGACTGGTGGCAAAATCAAGTTTTGGAGTAAGTCACTAGCTAGACAATGAAATCTAGCTTCTTATCCTTGGGCTCAAACCACTATCCCTTCACAACACCGCCAATTCCACTAAGGACTGCACCTGCACACATACAGTTATGTGCATTCAAAGGCATTTGCTGCAGATTACTTGTCATGCAGAGACTGGAAACAAGCCAGGGTGCAACGGGAGGGGCAGGTTAGGTGAGCCTTGGTCCACCCACTCAGTGTAGGGCTGAGCACTGCAGGGAGAGCAGGATGATCTTACCTGCTGACACCAACGGCTGGACATGGGCAGAAGAGGCTATCATTTGCTAACTGTTGCATTAAAAAAGGGTTAAAGAACATAGAAGAGGGGCTAGGGAGTTAGCTCAGTGGTTAGAGTGCTTGCCTTGCAAGCACAAGGCCCTGAGCCAATCCCCAGCACCAAAAAAAAAGAACATACAAGATATGAGTTGCTGGGCATGGTGGTACACACCTGTAATCTCATTTGGGAGACTAAGGCAGGAGGATCTTAAGTCCTGAGGCCAACCTGGGTAAATTTATGAGACTCTGTCTCAAAAATAAAATTTATAAAGGGGCTGGGGATGTAGCTCAGTGGTAGAGCACTTGCCACCTGGAGGGTAAGAGGGAGGACAGAAAGAAGAAGATGGGAGCAGACTTTTCAATGTATAGTTTTTAAGTATCTTAGTTTTAAAAAATTATGTGAAGGTAATCTATTCAAAAATCAAAATAAACCTTTAAAAATCCAGCAAGAGAATAAACACGGATGGAGAAGCTGCTGCTCGGCAGAAGCACAAGCATATGAAACAGCCTGAGAAGTGTCTACTTACACATGCAGACGAATACATGCTAAAATCACTAAAATAACAGAGCAGGAGTTTAAAAAAAAAAGTATGAATCTACTGGAACAAACAGAATAGGAAAGACAAAGCAGAAAGAGTAAGATACCAATGCAGTTTTAGAAACTGGAAAACCAACTTAGAAAACCAGGAGGCAGAACGTGGGATGCTGGGTGGACAGAGCAGGGTAGGGACCGGAGAACCACAATGATGTGCAGCCCCGGCTGAAAACAGGTGGTGTCACTGTCCACCGAAGCAGCGCAGACCTTCAGATCCTGGGTGTGTCCCACTGCCCCTGGAAGATGACTGGGAACTCGCTTCCTGGGGAGGATCACAGAGCAGGGCAGTGTAAGAGGATGTAACGGGAAGAGGGAGAGAGCGGAAGTCTGATCCTACAGCCCTGAGGTAAGCCTCCCCCGGCTGTGAGCTCCCTGCAGAGCGTGGTTCTTCTCTCTAGTTCCTTTACCACTTGTTTCTGACACACAGCAGATGCCCAGTAAATGCCTGCTGAATGACTGAATGAGAGAAGAATGATTATAAGAACTGGAGGTGTTTAATTTGGAGAGGAAAATATATGAGAACACAGTCTATCCCTAAACATTTCAGACTGCTCTGAAAAAGAGATATTATGATTTACTTTGTGGCTCAAAAGAGGGGATGCAACACCAACAAGTGAGGGGGTTCCAGAGAAAGGAATTTCAGCTCAGGGGAAGGGGACTGTTCTATGGACAGCAGGTGGGGAGGGGAGAGAACAGAACTGGGAGGGCAAAGACTGAGTGAGTCCTGTTTCACTCGTTGGCTTACGCAAATGCAACTTAAAACGTCTGCCAGACAGGGCATCTGAGGTCCTTTCTCAATCCACCTCCAGGTTCACCTACGCAGATAATGGATGTGCGACACGCCATCATTTATGAAGTACCACCTGGGTGTTCCAGGTATCATGCAAACCCTAGGTCAGAAGGATCATTCCAACATGACCGGGACAGCTCGAGATGGGACAAAGGGACCGAGCAAGTGCAAACCTCTGGCGAGAGCAACTCTCCCATACCCTTCAGGACTGGAAGGGCTGGCGTCAGCGCCTCACCTCAGGGAAGGGCAGGTGCCACAGATGGGCAGATGTGTGCATTACAAGGCAAAAAACTTAGTGCCCATTAATTCATTCACAGAAACATGTGACTAGGCCAACATGATTGCTGTCACACATTCCTTTCCCTGCCTGCCTGGGCCAACTCATCAATGTGAGATCTGCCAGGGGCGTAGAGACACAGGCCAGGAGGGGCACCGGGGGTACAGCCACCACAATCAGTGTGTCTACCGCCGAGCCCTTGGACACCGATGGCGCCCCCTGGCCTGCCGCATCTGTCACCCACCAGAGTCACTGGGTGGAGGGAAGGACCTCGGCTTTTCTCTCCTGAGCTTTTGTAAGTTATCCGGAGAATCTGCCAGGCCCTCCCACCCTGGCCCTCCACACCTGGCTGCACTTAAGGCCTGAGCAGCCGGGGGCCGAAGCAGATGCCCAGGGAAGTGGGGAAGGTGGGATAGCCGCCACCCATCAGGACGTGGGGTGCGTGGGGACAGGTAAAGACTTAAAACATGGAACAGGGAGAAACCACAACCAGAGCTGGGTACACCCTGGAGAAAATCTGGAAGAAGTTCACCAAAATATCACATATTATCTTTGGCTAATGGGATGGAGAGGACTTTTTGTACCGTTACAGTTTAAAGTTACTCTGTAGTAAATATATCTCACTTGCATATCCTTAAAATCAAAAAAGATTTTATAAAAATAAGCCAGTCAGTAGCACAGTGACATTGATCACTGGTTCTGGATTTACTTCAGGAGGAGGCCTCCCTGCCTTGCCTGCTGCAGTCTGCCTTCAGGGGAGCCCGGTTACATGTGCACCCCAGTAGAGTGCTCATGGGGGCTGGGGGAGGTGGGTGCTGCAGGGACCCCAGACACCCTTCCTTCCCTCCTGGCAGGCTCCCATCTCCCCGGGAGCCGGGTGGGAGAGGAGAGGCTGCAGGACCGGGTGGCAGGCTCTGGTGGGGAGATAATGACCTGTCTCGGAGGCTCTGTGGACATGCTTCCCTCATCTAGGCCTAGCAGGCGATTCTGAACACTTTTTTTTTTTAAACCAAACCTTACCCTTCTGAAAAGATATGAAGGTGTTTTGAAACCAGAAAAGCTTCGAGAAGGGGGAGGGAAGCAGACAGATTTTATGCTCTGGTGACAAATGAGATTGCTATTTGTTGAAACCTTTTCTCAAAGCAGAGCAAGGTATGTCTGGCTGGAGGAGCGGACATGCTTATTATCAAATGAAAAAGGAAAATAGGAAAGTGAACCCAGGTTAAGACAATGAATACATGATAATGGGGAGCAGCCTTTCCAGGCAGGGCTGAAAATGAGGTAGCCGATGGGGACGGAGATGTGAAAATGCTTCTGGGAGATAAAAGATGCCGTGCAAACACAGGGCTGTGCTGGGGTTTCATCCGCCGGGCCTCCGGGACTGGGGAGAACAGAAGACTGAGGTTTTCAACCTTTGGAAATCCAATGGTTAGCTGCTTATGGGGCTTTAAAAAAAAGCAACGTGTGTGTGTGTGTGTGTGTGTGTGTGTGTGTGTGTGTGTATACACACAGATAGACAGACAGATACATCTCACTCTTCTTACCATTCTGAAAATATATATTTTGAACCTCCACATCTTTGGATAACTTCATAACTATTTAACCCTGGGGTTTGCACACAGTGTTCCTGAGGTAAGGACATCAGTCAATATCCATGTGCTGGCTGGAGAGGGTGAGACTGGAAGCAGAACTGGAGAGGACTGTGGGGAGCTGCTGGAGGGGGGACCAAGGTCCCTGCTGCTACCAATCAGCTCTGTGACCTTGGGCAAGTTGTTCCACCCCTATTCCTCAGTTACCTCCATGGTAAGTGAGGGTAATAATAACACCTTCCTGACTGCGCTGCCGTGAGGACTAGATGAAGATCCTATAACATGCTTAGGGCTTGGGGATTTAGCTCAGTGGTACAGTGCTTGCCTAGCAAGCGCGAGGCCCTAAATTCAGTTTTCAGCACTCCCCCAAATAAATGCTTAGACCAGCGTCAGCCACAAGGTAGAGCCTCAGACATCAGCTGTTATTAGACCTGTACGCCAACAGTCACGCGGAGCTTGGAGCGAGCAGGGTGAGTGCTCAGTGCAGACGGCCTGGGGGCTGCGGTACAGGACACTGTAAGCCACAGTGAAGGCACTGGTAGGACTGTGATGTACAGGAACAGTTGGCGGGGCGATTTTTCCGCAGTCCCAGCACAGTGGGGCTCCAGAATGAGTGTGCCAGCAAGTGGTGGGATTTGACTGCATTATAAGAGGGATGGAAGGCTGTCTGAAGCAAGGTCTCTGGGGATGAGGGTGAAGGCAGAGTGCTATAGAAGGTGGAGGTGTTGGAGCATTTCTGGTAGTTCCACAGCACCTAACATAGTGCCATCTGAAATGAGTGTTCGAGTGACAATTCTATTTTCAGAGAGATCTGTGGCGGAACCTCCCTCAAACCTGATCTCCTGAGTAAGAACTGCCTTTACCCATCAGACAGACAGAGAGAAGAATTTCAATATGAAATGGGGAAGATTTTGGAAAGCCCTTTACTCTTCCAAGAGAGTTCACAAGCGTAGGCGGCCCCGGCCAATTCCTGACCACATGGAAGAGAGGGAAGGGAGGGGCCCGGCCAGGCCCCATCGTTGCAGGCCCAAGGCACCCCAAGTCCTCACACAGTGACCCAAAGCACAGGGATCCCATGCTGACCTGGACTCCAGGAGAACCCAGCTGGGCAGACAGCCTGACAAGTCTTCCCCTCCTAATTCTCCCAAACTCCAGCTGGGGGCCTGCAGCCGAGGGGTCACCCCGGGCTCCGTAGATGTCCCCCCAGGTGCACACCCCCGGTACAAACACCCGACTTACTTCTTCAGCCACTCCACAATGTCCTCGGCTGTGGACCCGTAGTTATCATACTGGAACAGAAAGCGCCCTTTCCTGTGAAACGTGGACAGGCAATGTGGCTCAGCCAGGGGCGCGAACGGCAGCAGAAGGGATGTGAGCTCCAAAGGGAAGCAGGGGACTTACTGGAAATAGCAGATGGTGGGGTAGCCGCGCACGTTGTATTCCTCCTTAATGTTTTCAAATTCGGAGGGGTAGACGTTCATTCCGGCCAGCACCTGGGGGGAGAGAGGAGACAGGTCCACCCTGTACCTTCTTCTCCAGGGCTGGGTCAGGCACCATCTCTGTCTCTTCTCACAGAAGAACATTCCCAGAATGGCCAGACCCAGATAGGGGTTCCACAGAATAGGGGGCCATAAGCTTTGGAGGAAAGGAAGTTCCAAAGAGCCAACTGCAGGGACAGCAGCAGAGGGAAACAGCCCGGGAGGTGAAACTCACCATTGCCCATACATAAAGAACAAAGCAAGGAAAACAGACAGATAGTGGATCCAGGGAACAACGGACTTGATCTAGAAGACTGTTCCCACTCTCGGTCACAGGACCTTGGGGAAGTCACACACTCTAGCCAAGGGTCCTCGTGTGGAAAATGTGGGGAGGAGGCTGTCACAGGTTTCTGAAGAAGAGGGATCAGACGACCCACGTCAAAGGTTTTAGCACGAGAGCAGTGCTCAGTGACCGTCAAGGTCATGACTTCCGCCCAGATCTTCCCGGTAATGGGAACTCTGCTGTACGTGCCTCTGGTCTCTCCATCCCCAGAGGCATCTGAACTGTCTTTCTGAGGACCCAACACAACACCTGGCATACAGCAGACATAAAATAAATGCTTGCTAACTCACTCTTTCTTCCCCCAGCCTGTTTTGGGATGCCACAAAGAACACAAGGAGAATAAGCCCAAGAGGGACCTCATTAGAAGCCCTGGAGCCCTCTAAAAGCCATTCTGCTCATTTCCCAGATTGAGTCAGCCTGTTCCAGTAAAATCTGTCTGCTTAAAAGTTCTCTTTTTCTGTCTAATTGATCGCCCTAGCACCAGCACACATTCACCACAAGATTAATCGCACACATCCTCCTCTTTCATTATATCACTTCCCTGCATGAAGCCTTCCAACTCCACAGAGTACAGGCTAAAATCCAACTCCACGCTCAGCCCATATGGTCCCTATCTCATTTTTGAATCCTTCTTTCTTACAAAACTTGTAAGCATACACCTGTTAGGGTGTAGTTTTTTATTCTCCTGGGAAGAAGACAGTCTGAGAATTCTGCACAGGAAGGAAGTGGTATAGCCTGCCTTCTCAGGCACCTTGAGGAGGGCAGCAGCAGCAGCATCCCACAGCAGCCAGGAACATGGGCTCAGGATACCAGGCTTGAGTCCTAACATCCGCTTGGCAGATGTACTTCCTTGGACAGGTCATGGTTGCCTCTCTGTACTTCAGTTTCCTTATCTGTAGCCACCTTGTGTGCTTATAGTGAAGATTAAACGAGATAATACAAGTGGCTATAGCACTTAACATGAATTAGCTATTTTTATTAATACTCCTACTACTAAGAGGCTAATTCTATCCACGGTTCCAGAACTCATACTATGCTTGCCTGGTCCCCACTTGGTGTCTTCTGTCCCTGTTATGGCTGGTGTTTAGATGACTCCCTAAAGCCTCATGTAGTCACAGGTGGGGGTTTTTCAGACGTGGCTGGATCTAGAGTGTGTGATCCATTCATGGTGCAAAGCTAGGATGAAGGGTCCTGGGGTTAAAAGTGTGTGATTACTAAATCAGCCCACTGATTAGCTTAGCACTGCACTAATCCTGGTAGTTTAGATAAACTAAAAAAGAGGGCAGAAAAAAGCTGCTAAGGTCACTTGGACTTGGTGCTTGCTGCCTGCCTTGCTTGGCCATGGACTGTTTCTCCTCTGTGATGTTCCTTTGCTCTGCCACCCTGCCTTGGAGCCAGCCAACTGTGGTCTGAAACCTCTACAAACTATAAGCCAAATAAACCCTCCTTCAACTTTGGGTGTCGGGTATTTTGTCTCGGCAGTGAGAAAAGTGACTAAGACAGTCCCCTTGCTGAGGATGTCTGTTCCTTACCATTTGGCTACCACCAAAGGCTCATTCATCCTTTAAGCCAAGAAAATCCCATCTCACCTCCCCAGCAGCCTTTCCAAACCACCTTTGCTTGGGGCAACTCTTAACTCTGAGTTTCTGTAGCACCTGTATGCTACTGTGGGTGCACAGATTAATTAACAAGATAGGTATCTTCTGAACAAGTATCTACAAACACTTTTTGGGGATTAGAGTTTTAGAAAGCAAATGAGGATAAACACCCGGTCTCAGTCTAAAGTGAAGATAAGCCCACAGTGTATTATCTTAATAGAGCATGTGTGTGTGGGTACATCCAGGTGGGCTGGGAAAAATCGTGGAAGCTGTACACTGAACCTTGCTCAGAAGGGGACCAGACATTCCAGGAGGGGAAACAGAGGCATGACAAAGCAAGAGGTAGCCCACAAAGTGGAGCATACTTCTGTCTACCTTGACTGTCGGATGCACAGAAAAGGGAAGAGAGAAGGCCCAGTGAGTTAGCCCAGTCACTTAGGCTTTGAAGGCATTAATTACCTATGGACTCAGGATTCTACTCAGGAGGGGATGGAGACCTACAGAGGTCTAGGAAGACAGCAACCATGACCCAGTTGCATTTTTTTGGAAGCACAGTCTTCCCTTGGTACCAGCAGGGATAGGTTCAAGGACCTCCATCCATATGCAAATCCTCTGCTGCACAATCTCTTATATAAAACGGAGCAGTATTTGCATATAGCCTATGTGCATTCTTGCAATGCTTTAAATCATTTTTATATCACTTTAGTACATAATTAAATGCTATGTAAATAATTCTGTGATACTGTATTGTTTAGAGAATAAGGACAAGAAAAAGTCTGTGCATGTTCAGTAGAGAAGCAGTTGTTCCCCCAAATATTTCTGATCCACAGCTGGTCGAATCCTCACATATACAACCCAAGAACATAACTACATAAAGGACAGGCTGAAAGGGAAAGTTATGGGTTGGGGAGACAAGTCATCAGCCTTTGACAACCGCCTACTGTGGCTAACTAGCCTGCCCAGAATGGTGGGCAGGTGCAAGGTAAAGGACTGAGAGGAAGAGTTTTTTATTTTGTTTTTAGTTTTTGGCAGTGCTAGGGATTCAACACAGGGTCTTTGCACTGAGCTATACCCCCCTCCCCGCCCCCTGCACATTTGAGAATAGGATCTCACTAAATTGCCCAGGCTGGGCTTGAACTTGTGATCTTCCTGCCTCAGGCACCCATTGTGCTGCGATTATGGGCATGCGCCACCTCAGCCTGCTGGAAGAGATGTCTGATGAGGTCCCGGCACAGGACATGCTGCAGAATAGCCTAGGTGACTCAGAAAGGGTCTTGAAGGAAAGCTGGAGGTCTACAAATGACAAGATGCTGAGTGTCACTTCAGACATCCCATGTTTGTGGCACAGGGGGAAATCCCAGACTTAGACGTCAAGCAAGCTGTCAGAGCATGTTATTGGAGCTTATGGGAAGGACCCTAGCTCCTGGAGCTGTATTTTGCTGAAGCTATGGACATAGATAAGATCACTGAGGGACAGACTGCAGCAAGACGAGGAAGGCAGTGCCAGGCCCATGTTGTGAGTGCTGAAGAGAGAAAGCAGAGTCTGAAGAGCAGCCCTGCCCAGTGAGCAGGAGGAACAAAGGGGCAGGGCAGTTGGGGGAGGGCTGACCATCTATCTACTAAATGCTCTGTCAATTACAGAGCTATTGCCATATACTTGCTCCTTACAACAATCCAGTAAAGAGGGTAGAGTAGGCACCACCATCCCCGTGTCACAGATGGGGCAGTGGAGGGCAGGACTAGCATTACCATTCCCATTTCACAGATGGGGCAATGGAGGCGCCAAGACTGAGGAGCTGGCCCACAATCTCCCAGCCAGCTAGCAAGAGCCAGCACCACAGATTGATCCATACAAATCTGTCGCCACAACCACTCCGCTTCTGTGTTTACACCCAGGCTGGCATATCTTGGCCAAGGATAACAGTGACTGGGCAAAGCTGAGAGGCGGGGTATGGACATGGGTAACTGGCAAGGCTGGGAAGAGGAGGCAGGTGGGGATGGGGCTCAGCCTGCAGGCTGTCGAGACGGGAGCAGCTCGGCAGCTAATGACATCGATTAGCAAGCAGGAGGGAGGACAGACGCCGATGATTCACCAGACCTCAATGACAGCCAAAGAGAGGCAGATCTGAGTTTGGAAAACAGCAAAGGCCGCTCATCCTGAGCTGGCCTGGCTTCCTTCTCGATGACATCAGCAGGCTGGACACTTCCCAAGGAGTCTGTAGAGGAGGAAGAGCTCTGGCCCTCCCCACAGATGCAGCCAGCCAGAAGGACTCAGAGATGACCGATATGAAGACGAGACAGGAGGCCTTAAGCCGGCTAGATGTCAGCAGCAAGGAGGGTGAGCCTTTGATTCTTGGGGAACAGCGGCCCATCTGTTGGCCTCACTGTGTTCTGTGTGCGCAAACAGAAAGCAATCAATGCTGCTGGCTCCCCAGCCCCTCTAGGACTGGCTGTTGCTGTACCATGAGCCCTGGCCTTTGGAACCCTCTACCTGGGTGGTACCCACGGTGGCTGGGGCCCTTCACATTTTAAAACCAAGGGGGAAAGTGAAACAAAACAAACCCCAAATAAGAAAACACACAAGCAAGGACACATGAGTTCATACAACACAGATGTCTTGGGTAGAGGTAACTAACTAGCACCCAGCCACTGCTCGGCTTGCCTACGTTCATGGACAAGCCTCCTGGATTTTCCTGTAACATTGTCATGGGAACAGGAAGGGGCATCTTTTACATCTCCAGTTCAGGGCCCAGACAGGATAAGCAGGTTCTTCAGGACCAAGCTTGTGAAAGCCTGCTGTGAGCCCAGGGTCAGAGGGAAGATCCTACTCCACATGTACTCTTAGATGCTCTATCTCTGTCCTTCACAACCAATGCTCTGGATTCCTTTAAAAGGGGAGAAGGTCACATAAATACAGAGCTTAAAATAAAACACATCCAGGAGTGATGAGCCACACAGCGGGTCTGGGGTACCACTGAGCCTGGCCTTGTGCTATGTGCTAAAGAAACAGACATGCCTTGAACACAGCTCTTGTTCCCTGGAAACTCATATATCACGATTAGTATCGAACGGTGCACCAGAAGTGTGAGGATCAAAAACAAGTATGGATGGACCCAGCCAGGCATGGCAGAGGCAGGCTCTGTGAGAGCACAGGAGGGGGCCTGGCGGAACAGGAAGACTGAGCTGGGCGGCAGCTGCAGCACGGGCAGAGACCGGTGCGCGAGGGCACGTGCGTGGCATCTGGTCCTCCCGGCTCTGCCACAGCCGGCCAGGATAATCTGTGATCTGACCTGGGCTCGGAGCTATTTACTCAGCAACCCCACAGAATGTGTAAGTAAAGATGAGCAGTTTTTTGAGTCTCCATGGGTGCAAGTAGGGAGAACACGGTGGGTAATTAAATCTTCAGGGTAAATAATCTTAAAATATGGCATCTATTGAGGCCCCAAAAGGTGCAGTGGAACTTCCCCAGAGTGATGTGTGTGTGCCCCAAGGCCACCTGTCTCCAGGCAAGCTACCAAAAATTCATTAGCGAGCAACAAGCAGGACCTCGGTGCTGCCCCAGAATGAGGTCAGAAAAGAAGGCATGAGCTCCTTCCTCTCAAGCCAGCGCTGCAGCTGGTTAGTGGGGCCATCTCCACGGGCAGGTGCTGCCACTTGGACTTTGTAAGCCGACTCTGAGTTAATCACCACTTAACGTGATCCATAAAGGTCATGATGCAGTTGCAAGACCTCGAGTTTCCCTTAATGGAACCGGGGCCAGCCCGACTGAGATGCTCCTCTGATACCTCCCATGAAAGGCATGTGGATTTTTATTTTTCCACGATCCCAAGAAGATCCACAGCTGTTTTTTCTGTTGCCACCAAAACAAACCAAATCAAAACAAAACAAAACACTTCCACTACTCAGGCTAAGTGCAGTAATAGTAAGCGAATCCAAAAGAATTCAAAGCCGGATCTCAAAAAGTCATTTGCACAACCATGTTCATAGCATTATTGACAAGAGCCACGACTTGGAAGCAAGCCAAATGGCCACTGACAGATGAGTGGATAAAGAAAATGTGGTACAATACATTGTATACTGTGGACTAGTACTCAGCTTTGAAAAAGAAGGAAATTCTGCCACATGCTACAAGATGGATGAAAATTGAGGATACTGTGCTAAGCAAGATAAGCCAGTCACAAAAGGACAAATATTGTATGAGTCCACACATACTAATGATCTAAAATAGTCAATATGGTAGAAAGATGTTTATCAAGGCTGGGCATGGCGGGGCTGGGGATTTAGCTCAGTGATTAGAATGTTTGCCTAGCAAGCCCAAGGCCCTGATTTCGATCCCTGGCACCAAGGAAAAAAAAAAAAAAAAAAAAAAAAAAAAAAAAAAAAAAAAAAAAAAAAAAAAAAAAAAAAAAAGCTGGGCATGGGAAATGAAGGGAAATTCATGTTTAATGGGTTTAGAATTTTTGTTTTGCACAATGAAAAGTGCTGGAGATCTGTTTCACAATAATATAAACATACTTGACACTACTGAACTGTATTTTTTTTTGGAGGGGGTGCTGGGGATTGAACTCAGGGCTTTGGCCTGCTAGGCAAGTGCAGACTAAAATGTGTCATTTGGGGGCAGGGGAAATGCAGGATGGCAGGGAGCACTCAGGATGGATCCCAGTGCCTCCTGTCTCCTCAGGGCCCGCGGCCTCCCGGCTCCGCACCATGGAGCTTGTGCTGACTTCTCATCAGCCCCTCTTCTCCTCCTGCTGTCTAGGTTGAACCTGCGCCTCTTGCTGCCCTCCTCTCCCTCCCTCCTCCAGGTAGGGCTTGCATTCTCGGCCCTCCTGCTGGTGGCTGGTTTTGCTTCCTTCTGCTCTGCTTTACTCCATCCTTCCTGCAATGCAGGGATGCAGAGCCCGGAGAGCCCAGGCACGCCATGCCCTCCGGGAGCCTGCTCTGAGCTCCTGGTCCACCCTCCGTGTCATTCACCCTTCTCTTTGCCACCCGGTTCCCTGGCAATGGCTTCAGCCCACTTTGGAGCCCCACGCCAGTAATTCCAGACCCTGCTGTTCTGGCCTTGATTCCCGGCCCCCAGGCAACACCATGAGTGTGGCTTACTGGTTTTTGGACTATTTCATCACTGGCTTCGAGAGTAGCCAGGCTCTCCTGGTCTCGGAAACTCTGTAGAGTTCATTCTCGACCTTCACAGAGCCACACGCAAAGCTCTGTTTTGGAAGCCACTAGGCGGCAGGGACAGTCTCTTCACTATTTTAAAACCTGCCCAACACACTCCACCCCAGGACCTTCTGCCATGGAGTCCAGCAGCCACTCAGCCCTGCTGGTCCGTGGCGCCTCACTTACGACGTGGCCTCGTAGCTGGGTCGCGGCCTTCTGGAAATGTGGCATTATCCTCTTGCACATACCGCACCCTGTCACAGGCCGGAGAAAAATAAACCTGGTTACAGCAACGGCAGGGCCCTGGTTCTCTACCCTCCTCCCCCAGGCATCCTTCCCTCAAACACAGGATGGTCCCAGCCCCAGGAATACAACAGGAGCAGGAGGCAGAGGCCAGCAGTCCATCCATAAATGTTAGATCAAGTAAGTAAAGGTGACAAATGGGAAAAGCAGAGCCCAGAATAACACAGCACTATGCTACGCTCCACAGGAGCAGGGGCCAGGGCAGCATCGGAGAGCAGCTTCCCACACGTACAGCTACAGCACCCCCCACACCCTTCGGAAACAAATGCCACTAGGAAGCGAGGCTGCTGACCACAGACATAACGACTTTGGGGATTTTCATGCCTCTTTCCTCTTGCATCTACAAAGATAATTAAGCAATGACTAGAGGCAGGCTGGGCGTGAGGTAGTAAATGGTGCTGGCTCTGGCTGGTGGGAGGCGTCCTGGGCCAGGACTTGGGACATGGTCGCTAACCTTTCGGAGATTCGCAGCGGCCTCTCTCTGGGGCTGCTGCTTCCTCTGGCAGGTGAGGTGAGCTGGACCATACCATGCCAGGCCCCTTCCAGCTCTGACTTCAGAGCATCCTGTCATGGCTTTGGCTCAACCCCGTCTGGGATGTCTGTGGTCCACACGGCCACACTCCTCCTTCAGCCTTGGGGGACTCAGGCCCAGGCTGGCTGGGCCCCACACATCATTACTATTTCACAGGACCTCGATTTTAACCCACCCCACAATTAAAATCCAACCAGAGCAGGACATGTTTCTAAGGAGTCCACTGGACATGAGAACAGCTTCCCCAGCTACCAGGAACTGTGACATGCCAGGCTGTCACCCTTTCTGACAGCTGAAGGCCACGGAGACCAAAGCTGCCTAGAATGGCTTGTCAGGCTGGCTCTCATCTGAACTGAGAAAGCCAGGCCGGCACCCATATGGGACCCTGAGGCAGAAAGAGACACTGAGAAGTGGGAGGAGATGGACAGTCCTCTTAGGCCACCAGGACACAGCCCCCAGAACCGACCCCCCAGGCTTCTACTCGGGGAGAAGCAGGTGGGCAGGAGCTGCTGGGAGGAAGGGGCAGTATGAGCCATAGCACCTGCTTTCGGGAGCCTGCTGCCAAGACAGGGACAGGACCAGTGGCACAATGGAAGGAATATGACACTTGTCAGGGGACACTGTTCACAGAGGACAATGCAAACAGAGACAAGCTCAGTGGGAATGCCTCAGGCGGACGCCTATGGTAGGGAAGCAGAGACTGTGTGGAAAGGAAGCTGGGCTCTGAGGAACGAGACTGCTTTCACCTCCCCTAGACCCTTGTTGGTTGTGGGACTCTGGTGAGGCAGTTGGACTGCCTGAGCCTCAGTGTCCCTGTGTGTGAAGTGGGGATAGTAGATGTCAGGCAGGTCCAACACTCAGCAGGTGACGCTCAGTGCCCAGGAGACACAATGCCTGTGAGTTGGGCTCCTCATCTGCACATGAGGAACGCTCCACAAGGGGAACAGGAGGCTCCTACACTCGCTGGTGGTAATAAGGGGTGCACATGTCACCTCTCACCCACTTCTCCCCCTCTTCACTCAGCGACTTGAGTGGCACCCAGGGTCCAGGCAAATGCCAGGAGCTGAACCAATCACCTGTCTCCTCAGAGTGGCCACTCTTCCAGCCCTGCCCATCTGCAGCCTGCAGCAACGTCACCATCCCCCTTTCCCAAACAGGTGACAAGCCAGCCAGCTGCCCCCAAGAGTGGAGGCCACCAGTGCTGGGTGAAGAAGCGACTGGGGGAAGAGGTGACGGAGGAGCAATAGGAAGCTACAAGCCAAGAGAGTTTCCAATTTAACTTTACCAAAAATAGAGCTGGGACTGTGATTCTTATCTGAGTTTATCTTTCAGCAGGTTCAACTGGGAGGAAGGGGAAGAAGTAAGACTAATTATCACTCTCAAAGCCCACGAGTCAGAGCAGTCAGCCTTTTTACTTTCTCATTAATTCAGTGAACAAACATTTACTGAATAAGCAGCAGGTCCTGGGGACCCAGATTCCTTGTCGCCACAAAAGACTCCTGCTGCCTCTGGGTTCATTCGTCCCACATATAATCAGAGACTCGGAGCCCCAGCAGACTTCCCAGGTAGGGAATTGCCATGCAGCCCAGGAGTAAGCTGAATTATGAGGTCACAAAGGCTGGATTGGACTAGTATAAGAAAAGCACAAGTTTGTTTCATTGCAAATGCAGGCATAACAAAAGGAGTCCATGGGTCCCTGGGACCTTGGAGGCCATCCAACGTGATCTCCCACTGAAAGCTTAACTTAGCAACATTGGTGTTCTCTTCCCTCACCCACCACTAATATGCTCCCTGACACCTACAAGGTTCCTAACTGCCCTGGTCCCAGCTTCCTATTATATAAAGATAATCACTATGCTCGCATCTCTGCAGAGATGAATAGGACAGGCGTGCTGCCAGGCAGCCTGGGAGAGGGCGGGGACACACGGGACAAACATCAGGTGCAAACTGCTAGTGAACCGCTCTTTAAAAACCATTAAAGCCATTACTTGGAAACCTGCGCGGCTGTGCCGCCACTCTGCCCTGTGACATGCCTGCTTGCTGACGCACGCCCGGGTTCCAGTGCCACGTCTTCAGTGGGTTGAGCCCAAGGGGTCCGAGAGAAACCAAAGGAGGCCCCGCTCCCCAGAGCCATGGAGACAGGGTAACTCCTGAAGCAGTCCACAGCTGGGAGGTTAATGAGACCCCTCCAAGAAGGAAGAAAGGGGTGAACAATCTAATGAACGCTGATGAAGAGAAAGAGCCAGGGTGAGGGTGCAGACCACGCTAGGCAGAGTGGGATCTGCAGGAAGCAGAACGCAGCACCTTTGCCATGGAAGGCTCCCTGGGCCCTCAAGGTCACATACTGCACACCAGCTCCAGGTCCCAGCTGTGCAGAACCACCAGGACCCCACGGAGGAGCCGGGCCGCGGGCCTCATCCCCATCGCCGGCATGGTGGGAGGGGCCTCTGCTTGAAGAACTCAGGTAGGGGGAACTGAGAGGAGCTTTCGAGAGTCAACAGAAACCTGCTGCCACAGCCTGTGATACACACCTGGGCACAGCCACCTCCTACCACATGCAGCCCCCTTCTCTCTCCCGCCCTCAGGCAGTGACGCCTCTGACCTCCCAAAGGGCACGTGTGGGTCCCAGAGTCCCAGCTCCACAGGCCTTACTAGCTTCTCACCTCTCTGTGGTTGGGACCTAAGAGCCTGAAGGGTAGCGTGACAGTGAATACCTGGATTGTGTCTCTCACAACTAATCTGCTGTCACAGCTCAAAAGCAGCCAAGACAGTGTGTCCGTGCATGGGCCTGGCTGTGTTCCAGTAAAACTGAGTTTATAAAATACAGTGGCCAGCCATGGGCCACACTTTGCTGAGCCTTCCTGAGGGGTTTATGAAGCAGTAGACCTAACCAGTTATTCTTCAATGAAACAGCTCAGAAATGAAAACAACACACACAGCATCTGGCGGGGTAAATAGCAAATAGTGAGGTTAAATAAGGTTTTGTTAGGGCTTATTTACACACATAGTACTGGGCTGCAACAGAAAATATTTTTAATTCCGTGAAAAGAAGAATTTTAAAAGTTTGGAAAAACCTTTGAAGTCACCGTTCTAACCCTTCTCTTACAGGTGTGGGGACTGAGTCCCAGTGGGCTGAGGGACTAAGCTTGCCCAACTTGCAGGTGTACAGCTGGAACCAGAAGCCAGGTCTCTTGGCTGTCACCCTGACAACCCTTTTGCCATTCCCCACAGCCTCTGGGCTCACACAAGGACAAAGCCCAAATCCCAGGGCCCCAGTCCTCTCTGATCCGGTCCCAGGAGTCACTGCTGGAGGGGCTGCCTCAATGACAGGCCAGGCCTGGGCTGTGAGGTACAAGGTGCCCCAGGTGTGGTTCTGTGGGGCTGCAGACCCTCGGGAGGCAGGGGCAGGGGACGGCGGAGCTGCCTGGGCAGGAGGCCCATGCTGTGTCCCAGAGCTCAGGGTGAGAGAGAAGGCTGGAGAGAGCTGACGAGGACAGCAGGAGGAGGGCAGCCAGATGGAAAAATCGGAAAGACGGCCAAGAGGCGCAGACGGAGCGATGGAGTAGGAGCCTGGGCCAGTTTTCAGTTGTCCCCTCACAACCTCAGCCCCCCACCACCCATGGAGACCAAGCAGTGGATGTAGGCCAGGAGGACAACATTCACTCACAGGGGGCATAAAACATCATGAGAAGTGGCTTCTCTTCCTTCTTCAGGAGCCGTCTGAAGTCCTGAGGCACAAAGAGAGACAACAGCAACAAGTCACACACAATGTGTCACACACGGCCCTGGTGCCAGGCGTGGGAGGTGCAGAGGTGATCACCTTGGAGACACACGGGACACAGCCGGGGTATCAGGAGCTGGAAGATCCTTAGAGCTGATCTATTCTAGCCTCCCTCAAATATTGCAGGGGGGAAACTGAGGCCCCGCGGGGACCAACGGCATCGCTGAAGACATGTGGTGCAATGAAGTACTCAGCACCGAGCCACTGGCTTCACACTGAGCTCCAGCTGAACAATGAAAGATGGCAAGGAGCTATGTTGGTTCCATTGGGCTGTTGTGACGATGACTCCTTTGTGCAATTTCAGGAGGGGTTTTGCGGTGGGGAGGCAGCTGTTCTCACGTCTACCAGCTCAGACAGCTGCAGAATCTGCTTGCTGTGTATCGGGGCCTAGTCCGCACCTCTGCTCTCTTCCTTGGCTCACCCCCACTGTGGCCAGCCCTGGTCGCTGCACGGCAGGGCACAGGACCAGGTCTGCCCCGCTCTCCAGGAGGCTACAAACCAGATGGTCACTTGTATTCGTAAAACCTTTAGACCAGAGATATTAGGCAATATTGATTTGTTAGGCAATATTGGGCACATTATTAGGCAATATTGATTTGTTAAATAAATATAATAAATGTAAAAAGACAAATGGTCACAACACTAATGTAAAGACTTAAGTGCAAGCAGGATAGGGACTTTTCTTCCAAAGAGGGGCAGTGATGGATGAGAAAAAGCAAATCCATCACAGGCTGCAGTGACGCACTAAGACACTGCACATTTTGATTTTAAAAAGTGCCTCTAACCAGTTTCCACAGAAGAAAATTAGAGGTTTTTCTCTTTTGAGTAATAAGAAAAATAAGAGAAAATGTCAAAATACAGCTTTCTGGCAGTAATGCGGCATTAGACAAATAAATGATGGCATGTCCCACACAATGGAATACTACTGCAGCATTAAAAATGCTGGAGAGGAATATTTAATGTCCCAATAAGATGTATATAGTACATTAATGAGGAGGAAGTGACAAAACAGCATATAAATGGGATGACATTTTTGTGAGTAAAAATATTTATGTATGCATTACCATTAAAAGCCTCATAGACTACAAAAATACCAGCAGTGGGCACCTCTCAACGAGAAGGTATAGGGTGATTTATGCTTTTCCGTTATGCGTAAGTTACATTTTCTAAATTTTCAACAATGAATGTGTATTCCTTAATTTTTTTTCAGTTAGGGAAAATAGATTATAACTTTTTAGTTGGTATCTAAAACATTTTATAATAAATTCTGGAAAAGTTCACTCATATTTACATAACTAGAGGCTTTAGCATTCAGTTTAAAACAGAATTGGTAACTGAGTGTCAAATAACAAGACAGAGGCAATCTAAAAAAGCTATTTATTTGGGTGTTAGCAGGGCATGCTGCAACACTGAATCAGCAAGCCCTGGAAGCTATGGGCGTGTTCAAAGGGGACCGGGAAAGGAAATTTTTTTTTTTGGGGGGGGTACAGGGGATCAAACTCAGGGCCTTGTGCTTGGTGGGCAAGTGCTCTACCACTTGAGCTAATTCCCCAACCCTAAAAGGAAAACTTTTAAAGGTAAAATGAGGATTATGTATTATGGTTTATATCTAGATGCCCCCTAAAGCCTTGCAAACACACAGGTGGGGCTTTCGGGAGGTGACTGATCCTGGGGGCGTGACGTTCAGCAGCAGCTTGGTCTACTGATGAGTTTGTTCAGAGCTACCTGTGATGCTGGGAGGGGAAGCTGGGGCACTGGAGGCGTGGCCCAGAAGGCTCCATCTCCCTCCCTCTGCCTTTGATTTTGATCTCTCTCTGCTTCTGGCAGCCATGCCATGAGCTGTTTCTCCTCTGCCCTGCTGCCCTGCCTTGGAATAAACCCTCTACAAACTATGAGCCAGAATAAACCTCTCCTCCTTTAATTTGCAGGTGTTGGGTATTGTGTGTCAGTGACAAGAAAGTAACTAAGGCCCTAAGTTATTTTACTTTATTTTTTGAGACAGGGTCTCACTGTGTAGTTCTGGCTGGCCTTAAACTCACTATGTAGCCCAGGCTGGCCTCGAACTTGTGGTGATCCTCCTGCTTCAGCCTCCTGAGTGCTGGGATTACAGGCATGTGCCACCACACCAGGTGACCCTAAATTATCGTGAAACAATAATCCTTGTATAACGAAGGTGTTATGGTTTGTGTCTAGATGTCCCCCCAAAGCCTCATGTGGTAAGAGATAGCTGGATCTAGAGTGTGTGATTACTAAATTAATCCACTGATCGGTTTGGCGTGGTTCTGCTGGGATTAAGGATGTGACACTAAGATTAAGGGTATTAGGATTAAGGGTGGTAGTACTGCCCACCCTAAAAACAGGTAGCCTGGATAAAATATAACATACAGGAAGAAGCTTGTTAGCTAGCTTGCTTGCATCCCTTGCTTACTTTGCTGACTTCTGCCTGCCTGTCATGCCACCCTGCTTTGGACCCAGCTGACCGTCGACTGAAACCTCTACAAACTGTGAGCCAAATAAACCTTTCTTCCCCTAACTTTGGGTGTTGGGTATTTTGTCCCAGCAACGAGAGAAACTTAATGAAGACAGAAGGTGTCAGGAGAAATACCAAGAGTGCCGTCAGCCCTAAGCCGAACAGTTACTGGCCAGACCTGCAGAAGTCATGCTTGCGAAAGACAGTGGATTTGGTCGAGTCTGTTGTGGTAGTTCTTATTATCAGGATATGTGCAGGAGATCCCTCCTTTGTAGCCTCACAGCTTTATTTTATTTTGGGGGAGGGCTTAACACAAGTGGCTACATTTTGATTCTGACAACTTTCACACAAATATTTGACCCTGTTACGGGTATTATATAAAATGCCTCCTAAGAAGGCTCATTGCACTGAAGCTTGGTTGTCATCGACGGGCTCTGGGGAAGTGAGGAGGTCTCGGGGTCTTATGCATGGCAGGCAAGTGCTCCACCATGGAGCTGCACCCCAGCCTGATGGGAACAGGAGGCGGAGCCTCAGGGAAGGGCGGGGCCGTGGAAGACCCACCCTGGGGACTATAGCTAGTCTCCAGCCCTTCCTCTCTGCTTCCTGGCTACCAGGGAGCCACATCTGCTCTACCGCTCGCCTCTGCCATGATGGTTTTGTCTCATCCCAGGCCCAGAAGCAGCAGGCCCAAATGAACGTGGGCTGAAACCTCTGCAACAAGGAGCCAAAATAACCTTTTCCTCCTTGAAGTTGACTTTCTCATGTATCTGTCATGAGATGAAAACTGATGAACACAGACCCGAACTCAGAGGAAGGGTGCAAACACAATAAAAATCATCTCCTGGGGGTCTCTAGAGACAAAACCTGGTAAAAGATCTGACAAGAAAAGGTTTTAGTGGGCCTGTAGCAATTTGGCTTCGTTGGTTTTGAGTAGTAACAAACGTTATGTGCTTAATTACCTTCACGAAGTAATCCTACAAATTCCATTAATAATTCAAACTTGAATTTGGAGCTTTTAGTAATTTGATGTAGGGATTCTAGTGGCAGAGAAGCAATTTAGACTTTGTATGTCTGCATGAAAGAAAAGAGCACAACGATAACAAGAGGACAGCAGTAAATAAAATACTTCTGCTTAGTATTCCTCTAGCTACAGGAGAACAATCTTAGGAAGTTCAGGGTGTGACATTTGGAATAGGGAGGTGCCAGGCAATCGCTTTACAGAGAGGCTAAAAACATCACAGGAGCAACAGTCAGGTTGGGTTCTACATATCTCATAGCTCTAGGTGCCCACCTACTCGCTCCTGACACTTGCCCCTCCCACCTTGTCCTCCCACCCCCACCATGTGCATCCTAAAAACTTTACCTTCTAGCTGACAATACTGGCACTTACTATAGCAGGAAGTTGATGTCCAGCCCCTGAAATTAAATCCCCAAAAACCAACTGCTTTGGGCTACCCACAATGATCACACAGACCCTCCTCTGGAAAGTTAAGGAGGTGTCACTTCCTTGCGATCTAACAAGCATCAAGGACAGGGTCAAGGCTGGGATGCAGCTCAGTGGCAGAGTGTCTGTCTGGCATGAACAAGGCCCTGGGTTCTATCCCCAGCACCGGGCCGGAAGCACATCGATAATTTTAATAAAAGGGAAGAAGAAACAGAGGAAAATAAAAATCATGCTTCATTTCATCAAGGTGAAAACAAGCATTCTCTCCCTACCTAGAAAGCGCTGCTTGGGGTTGGGGATTTGGCTCAGTGGTACAGCGCTTGCCTAGCAAGCACAAGGCCCTGAGTTTGATCCCCAGCATCCAAAAAAAAATCACTGCTTGCCTCACAGGCCATCTGATATGCATGAGAGAGGACCTTACCCATCCCTATGTGAAGGCACAAGTAAGCAAATAAGATGTGATACCAACTAGGATAGAATAAAGGGGCACACTTAGACCAGGGGCAGGCAGGGCTCACGCCCATGTGGCCTGGCCTTGCTTCCCCCTGAAGAACCCCCTTCTTCTTACCCCCCAGAACGAAGCTAAAGGGCTTGGCTGGCCTTTATTACGTAGAGCACTGACGAGGGGCGGGTTGTATCATGGCTTTGCTCAAGTCCTCAAAGAGCAAACAAAGACTGCAGACCAGAATCACCCTTCTACCTGCTCCCCCATTTCTGGCCCACTATGAAAATTAAACCTCAAGTGGGTAAATAACACGTGTAAGATATACAGTGACTCAAAAACTACAAAATCCTACCAATATCTAGATTAGACAGTGAGTGGAGTACATTTAAATCTATACTCTTATAAGGAAAACCTAAACATTTTATGTACATTAAATAAGGTAGTAGGGTATGGGAAAGGTTCTCAGCAGTCATCTCTGATCTCTTACTGGTTCTAGCATGGAGCTGGGAAGGGGAATCAGACATTAGGGTCCTGGCCTAGTCTCCCCGGATGAAAGCACAAGTGGCCTCTTCTCTTTGGGAGGCTCAGGTGCCAAAGAAGTTTCCAGTTTCCATCAAAACTGACGGGGAAGAAATTACCTTTTCACTGTCAATATGGACAACATCTTTGGCTCCAGGATCTTCTTCCCACAGTGGGGGCCCTTTTGGATCCTTCAGAAAGGCCACTATGGACTGAGAAAAAAAGAGAAAAAAGAAAGTGCATTTTAGCCAGGCAAAGGAAGAGGTGGGGGAAGCAGGAACTGCCAATTTCCTGCCTTGGCACCCAGGTACACCAAGAGCCAGGCATGGGACTGAAATGTGGCCAATGCTTGAAGGTAAGCTATTTCCATTGTCCACTGGCATAACTAAGTGCCCAAAAATGCACCTCCGCCACCCCACCTGGCTTCTCCTTACTGGTCAGCTGATCCATCCCTACTATGAGTACAGGTCTTCATGGGCAAAAAGAGGAAATTTGAGATGAGTTCGCTTATTCAAACCAGAGACAAATTAGTACTTCTACTAAATCTTATCTCCTCCCAGAAGTCTTTCTGGTCAACTGAACAAAGGTCCCCAGTCTTAAACAAAGTGAATATTTTCATATCCCTGCAGTCACCAAATCCACCAATCCCCTAAGCAGATAATCATGGCTTCTTGATATTTCAGGATCTGGATGTGATTTGATCCCGATAACCCCCTGCCCCCTGATTAGGAAGCCCCAGGGCAGGGCTCATACCCACGTGGCCTGGCCTTACTTCTCCCTGAAGAACCCCCTTCTTGGATCCCAGAATGAAGCTAAAGGGCTTGGCTGACCTTTGTTATGTAGACCACTGACTCAAATCTCTAGTCCTTTTCGGGGAAGACTCCCAGAGGGTCCACTCCCCTCCATGCCTCACATACAGGGCTGCACTGGTGTGGACAGAAGTGTTTTCTCTGTCCTCTCAGCCAGTCTCTCTGGGAAATGATCCTCAACGTCTGAGAGAACCAGTCCCACCTCCACCCCTCCCGCCCTGGAGGGGAGCCGTAGCCTGGCCTCTGTCAGCACACAGAGTGTTCCATGTCCCCAGTTTGATGAAGCAACACACCATTACTTCTGTCGACTTTGATCAAGCTCCAGTGAACAGATGCTGACCTGGGTGTGTGTATGTTTGTGTGTGTGCGTGTGTGTGTATGTATGTGTTCATTTCTGGAGGGAGAAAGGTCTGAGATGAGAAAGGAAAATGTACTTTTAGTGAAGTGTAGCATTCAGTCCATCCACTGGTCACCCACAGAGAGCACTTCAGTAAGGCTTGTCATTTCTGGAAACTTCTTTGGAAACAACTACTGTGGAAGATTATGGGAGACAGCCACGTCTTTGTAAAGTTTGTTTGGGTAGCACTTCCTGTCTGTCCAAATGGAATTATGAAAGGAAGTGAAGAGCAGCCATTTCTGCCCCAGCAAAAGGCAGACCTGCCTGTTCTGAGTCCTGTGTCGGTGCTTCAAGGGAACAACACAGGCTCAAAGGGAAATGGCAGCTCCTTCCTGAAGCCCACACTACCCACTGCTGCAGAGGCACCTGCCCACTGGCAGGGGAAGGGTGCTAGTGAGGACCCACCGGCCTGTGTTCCAGAAATACCTGGTGTAGGGGTCCTCAGCCTAGTGTGCACAATCTAGGAACCCTACACACGCAACTGTACACACGCACTGTTCTGGAGAGCAGGTCCTGCCTAGTAGACTGCCAGTGGGATCGGAACCCCCTGACAGATCAGGGAGCTGCTGCTCTGGGGGGCTGCTGTCCCCATGCCTGGCGGGAGCGGAGCTTGAGTTAGCATAGCCTCCCTGCTCCCCACCCCCACGTGCCCCTCTGCATCAGGAAACAAAGACAACAGGGTGGGAAAAGGAGAGAATGGCCTCTTTTAATGTACAACTTGAACAGCACACACACGGCCTTCTGTCTTGCAAGTGAGGCTTGCTCTCTTCTAACTGAAGCCATCTACAGTTCTCTCCCAGTGGACCTACCTGACTGTCCCCAGGTGGTTGTCCACAGGAAGCAGGGCCTGGGAGCCTGCTAATCCTTCCTCTCTGGGTGCTCAGAATCCCAGGGAAATGGCCCAACAGATGACTTGGCCTTAGGATGTCTCCATGGCTATACGCATGGGTCAGAGCTACGGTGTTTGAGGGTCACTGAACTGGGGTTCCCAAGCACTTCCATAAGGACCTTGGTAGACACAGGCCAATGAGCAGAAGGCTGCTTATAAAGAAGTCCCCTCTGAGTTTCCTGCTATTTGCACATGGGGAGATATAATAAACCCTCGCTTGCCAGTTATGGTGGCACAGGCCTGTAATCCAAGCACTCCAGGAAGCTGAGGCAGGAGGATCGCAAGTTTAAGCCTAGCTCAGGCTACACAGTGACTTAGCAAGACTCTGTCTCAAAATTAAAAAATGAATAAATAAATAAAGGCCTGGGGATGTAGCTTAAGTGTGAAGGCCCTGGGTTTAAACCGCAGTACAGCAAAAAAATTAAAAACTAACCCCTCACTTATCTGGTCTCTGACCTCCACAGGGGTCTACAGCACAGTTCCTACGAACAGGGCTCTCCCCAGCCATGCAGATCAACAGCAACAGCAGTCAGGGCATGCGCCTGCAGACTGTGCACCTGTCCGGTCAGGGGCTCCTCCACCTTCTGGAGACAGAGACCTAGGAACAGCCCTCAAAGGAAAGCTAATCAGTAAACAAGGTGACTATGAGCTCAGCTGTTCAAACAGAAAAGGCAGAAGCCACCAGTCATGGGAAATATTACGCCACCTTCCCCTGCCTGGGGGAACTGCAGGGACTCTGCCCTGGTCCCTTTTGGTCCCATAAACTTTGGGGATCCTGGAGTATGGCTGCCCGTTCTGTCTGAAACCAAAGACTCTGACCCTGTACGATGTTCTGCCTACTTCTCCTGCTGGCTGATGCAAAAAGGGTGACTGCTAGAACAGAAAAAAGCCAGGACTCTGCCTCCGCGACCAGGTACTCAGCTGCAAGCTGGGGCCAGGTGCTCCTGGCTAGTTCCCTCACACATAGTTCTGAGTAGCCGCTACTCTTTGCCCTCAGACAGACGCTCAGAGGTCCTGGTCAAATACAAAAACCCAGCCCCTCTTTGTCAATGCATAAGCAGTTCCCCATCCCACCCAGCTAAGTCTTGTTCTGGGGAGCATGTGTTCTCCCTGAGGACCTTAGCTGATGTCGTACCACAGAGAATGCAAAGGGTCAAACAGCTTGAGTTGGAGGACTCCTCCAAGTGTGCAAGTGGGTGTGAAGCTGGTGAATAATCGGGCTGAACTGCTATATAAGATGAAAGCTGTAGCAATTTAAGAAAAAGAGTTAATAATGAATAAACAAGAAATGACCTGGACAGTAGTTAGAGTGCTTCCCTAGCAAGCGCAAGGCCGAGTTCAATCCCCAGCACCAAAAACAAACAAACAAAAAAGCAATGACCTGAGGAGCTGAGGAGAGAGACAGGGAGAAGGGAAGACAGAGAGGGGAGTGCTGACAACTGTGTAGACAGACAGGAAAGAATGGAAGGAGACACAGTTGGAGAATGAGAATAGGACGCGGGGTCAGGAGTGCAGGGACCAACCCAGTCTGAGAGGCAGAGGAATCAGAGAGACTGGGTTCAGTCCAGGATGGGACCAGAAGTATATGGCCTAGCCGAGGCAGGGGGATGTGCTGGCCTAGAAGTCAAAGACAGATTTGAAGAAGAGGACCGCGATGTTGAAGGAGAGCAGACAGGCGGTGGAAGGTCTGAGGGCTGGGCAACCGATCTGTGATAACCAGGCAGCACCTGCACATTACAGGACCGCACTCATTTTCATTCATGCTTTTCCACTGACTTCTCAATGACAGTCACTTCTCATGTGGAACAAGTCACATCAGCCCAAAGGTGCCTGCTTGCCCGTGTCCTGTATCCCATGCTAACCTGGGCAAGCTATGTCTTCTTCAGCCTGTGGGTGGCCACTGTGGATACCAGCACAGAGATGAGAAGGTGGCTTTGAAGCCACAGCCAGAGACCCAGGCCCATAGAGGGGGTGCTGCGATGTCACCCGCCGTCTCAGACAACTCTTGTGCCTTCAATGACTTATTTACAAGACTGGTTCTTCCCTTGTGTTAATGGTTACAAGCTTCTCCAGACATTGTGTGGACACAGGCTGCAGAGACAAAGACCCTCAGCAAGAGCTAGGGCACAGTCTGCCCTTCCTCTCCCTTCTGGCCAGGCTTTGGGTATCCATCCAGACTCTG
>PVJO010017994.1:0-37898 GCA_004026905.1 Hystrix cristata | reverse complement strand
CGGCGCGGGACTGAGCGCTCGGCCGCCTCCGCTCCGCTCGCAGCCGCGCGGCTCCTACCTCTTCCGCGGGACGCCGGCGGCCCCGGGCCCTGCGCACCCTCCAGCGCCGGCGCTGTCCTGGGAGGCCGGAGCGGGAAGGGGCGGCGGAAGGAAGGCGCGGGGGCGGAGGCTGGCCGCCGTGGGCTGCCTGGGTTTAAAGCCCGTCGGACTTCCCGGCCTTCCCCCTCCGCGCTCCTCCGACTCTTCTTTTTTCCTTAATGGAGCGCCAGCTTCGTTCCTGACACGCTAGAAACATTTTCCTCTGCCTGAACTTGGCTCGGGAACACTCTGCCTGTGAGAGAATTTCTCGTGTTACAAAGTGCAGTTTAAGAAGAGAGAGGGCCGTTTGTTGGCCAACTTTTGTACTGGCAACATTTTAGACAGATTTTTTTTCCTCCCCGATCCTCTAGATTCCAAGAAACTTACACACCCACACCACTTCCCTTGCCCTGGTTTTCCCTCCCTCCCTCCTTCCCTCCCCTAGCAGCTGGTGGAGATTACAGTGAAAATGTCACTACCTCTGGGGCCTTCCCCCTGCTGCCCGGCCCTGCTGGGCCCTGAGGCCCTCCCTGAGGTCTCACTCTTTCCATGGTGGTCGCACAGGCGCTGGCTCTGTCCCCACGTTGAAATCTCCGCTTCCTCTGCTTCCCAGGGATGGGCACGCAAGGCCAAGAGCAGCGGCCGGGAGCCCAAGCTGCCATGCAGGCGTTGGTGGCCGCCCAGAGGACTGTGAGCTGTCAAATGCCACCCAGAGTGGGAAGCTTTCGGGTGTTTGTTGGCTCCTGCGATAAAACTTAGTAGTTCTCACCATGCTAACTGAGGGTTTATTTACAGACAGGAAATGAGGTCCTCTGTTGTATGTATTAAAGGAAGACGGGTTATAAACAAATGGACAGCGTGAGCAAGATTGTAAGAAAAAAGTTTTGGCAATTCATCGGGTTAGAAAGTTTCTTTCAATTTTTATTGTTAAATTCATTTTTTAGCTGATACATAAAACCATTACCACTGTAAATGAGTGGGGTGCCATGTGAGGATTCAAAGCATGTATACTTTGTGTAATGCTGAAACGGAGTTAAACATGTCTATCTCAGATATTTGTCATCTCTTTATGATAAAAACATTCAAAATCCTTTCTAGCTTCTTGAACTGTACGGTACTTTACTGTTATCTGTGGTCATCCTATGTGCAATAGTATGCAGATTTTCTTGCTTCTAACCGCAGCTCAGTACCAATCGGTCAACCTTTCCCTGCCCTTTCCTCCTCCCTGTGACCACCAATCTACTCTCGACTTCTGTGAGATCAGTTTATATATATATATATATATATATATATATACACATATATATATATTCCACTTATAAGTGAGATCTTGAAGTACTTGTCTTTCTGTGAAGTTAGAAATGCTTTAGGTTTTTAAAATTTTGTTTTTGGTTTTTGTGGTGCTGGGAATTGAACCCAAGATCTTTACGCTGAGCTATGTCCCCAGCCCTTTAAAAATTTTTTAAATTTTGAGACAGGGCCTCGCTAAATTGTTCAGGCTGGGCTTGAACTTGCAGTCCTCCTGTCTCTGCCTCCCAGAGTGCTGGGATTACAGATGTATGCCAGCATGCCTGGCTTAGAAGCATTCTTCATTTGCAAAATTATATTGCATGCATAATAGACTAAAGCTAGCTGTTTCTAGATTGTTGAGTTGATGTACTGATTACATAGTATCTTTAGCTAGTCAGTAAACAAGACTGATATAGGTGATACTTTTCTGTTCTAGCTTGATTTTTATCTGTGAAGTTGAAAATAAATGAAGTGCATTTATACTCTGAAATGCAGAGATTCTATCATTTCAAACTTGTGTTCAAACTTGTATTATCTCCATAATTATGTGGAGATAATTACAATCAACAAAGTTTAACCCAGCAGTGAAAGTATTTAATTAGATATCTACCTTATATTATAATGTATTTAAACACAGTATTGAAATAAACATAGAACTCTCTCATTTGGTTTTTGTCTTCAAATGACCTTAAGAGTCACATTATGGAAAAAGGGAGATTGAGTCTGTAAGATGTCCAAACAACAGACATGCCGAATTTTTAAAAAGGTCGATTCCGGGGCTCTGGGTGTAGATCATGTACTGAGTGTTTGCGAGGCCCTGGGTTCAATCCCTAGAACTAAGGAAGGAAAGAAAGAAAGGAAGACAGAAAGAGAGAAAGAAGAGAAAAGAAAAGAAAGAGGATAAAAAGATTGTTCCTTCCCCTGTTTAAGGACAAAAGTCTAACTGCACAGACTTGAATAGCATGTAGCTTGCAGGGCATAGCCCAGAATTGATGGGATAGCACTTCCAACTCCTACCTTAAGAGCAAGATTCACTGGACTGGTCACCTCTTTTCATTTTTTAAGCTAGTTGCATCGATATCCAGAGTATGGACACAGGTACAACGATCTCACATTGGACCACAAAAGGCAGAGCAGAAGGTGAGATGACCCAGGCTTGTCAAGGTCAAAGCTACACAGTATTTCACACAAGGCCAAGCCTTGGATTGGTGTGTGGGTGCGAGCCCACCCTGAATTTTACTAGCTATGTGGCATTGGTTGAATGCATTCTCCGTGTGCCACATCTGCATCAGGCCTTCTCAGAAAGGAACGACTTTAACCCAGGACTCTGTAACACCAAGACTCTCGTTGCACTCTCTGCAGAGGAGGACCCGGGGTTCAGAAAGGTCTATTTTGTCAGTTTTATGATTGTTCATGATCTGGGATTTTCCATGTCTCGTCTCTCTCTCTCTTTATACCGGACATTGCTTCTAAGGCCTTTGTACTAAGCTACATCCTCAGCCCTTTTTTATTTTAAGGAAGGGTCATTGATTCTCCACCCTTTGACTAAGATCAAGTGTATTTTAAGGAAGGGTCTCACTAAGTTGCTAAGTTACCAAGGCTGGCCCTGAACTTGAGATTCTCCTGCCTCAGCCTCCCAGAGTGCTAGGTTTTGCAGGTGAGAGCGACCGCATCTAGCTTGAATCATTTTTTTTAAAAACAAAATTCACGTTATTCATGATGCTCGTTTAGTCCTGCAACTTCCTGTGATGTCCCATGTTAGAATTGCTAATATTGTCCATGCATTCACTGTAGTTAGTAAATATTTAATGAACAATGGTGTGCACGGAACTGGGTAGATCATAGAATATTTGTAATTCAGTAGGGAGAGAAATAAACACACCTGTATCGTTTCATCCAGCACTGCAGCCACTTGTAGGTGCATTACCAAGAGACATGAAAACACACATCTACACAAAAAGCTGTGCACAAATGTTCATAGCAGCATTATGCATAATAACTGCTGGTAGAAACAACCCAGATGTTAACCAGCTGACGAATGGATAAACAAAATGAGGTGTATCCACAGAGTAGAATGTTATTGAGCCATGAAAAAAGTGAAGTGCTCCTGTACCCTACATCACAGGAGAACCTCGAATTCACTTTGCTACGTGAGAGAAGCCAGTCATGGGACAGAACATACATGATTCCCTTTCTAGGAAATATTCACCAAGGGCCAGTCTTCAGAGTGAGAAGGTAGATCAGTGGTTGCCAGATGCTGAGGGCTTGGTGAAGTGGGGGCTGGGAGTTGACACCTAAAGGGTAAAGGGTTTCTTTTGAGGATGATAAAAACGTTTTAAAATTGACTGTGGAAATGGTTGCACAGCTTTGTGAATATACTGAAAACTATTGAACTGCACACTAGAAATGCGTACGTGAATTTATTTCTAGATAAAATTTATGGTATGTGAGTTATTTCTAAATAAAGCTGTTGCAAAAATAAAACATACCCTGGCAAAAATGACTGTATCTATTTATTTTGGAATCTATCCCAAACTCCACAGTGCCATATTCCAGGTCCAGGTTCTTGTTTCCTTGGCTTTTCATTCTGAAAGCTGAGTCAAGATACCATCTGAGAAAGACGAAGTGGGATGTTCAAGGGAAGATCCGTCTCGTATAAGAACACATTATTCCATATACTGTGATTATCGCTTTATTTGAAGATCTCCCTTCTTTCCAGAAACGAGTATCTCTAACCTCTCTCCATTCTGCCCTCTACTAAAATGCATGTTCAAAACAGGAGTTTTAAAGTACAAGGTGTGATTGAAAAATATGATGAATGCGTAGCATTTTTAATTACTACAGGAAAAGGCACATTGCATTGATGTCTCTCAGATCCCCCCTTCAAACGTACTTATTCCATCATTCTTGCCACTTCCTGAAGCAGTTCTGGAAACCCTCTTTCGTAAGTGTCTTTAGTTGTGCTATCGTGGCTGTCCTGAATTGATTCAAAACATTTCTCTTTCCTGGTCATTCTGAATATGCATTTTGAGGAAAAGCCAGAAATCTCACAGTGCCAGATCCAGTGAATAAGGTAGATGAGGAAACCCTGTAATGTTTTTACAAGGCTGCCTTTCATTTGGATGGCACTCAGCCCCAGCGTTCACTGTATTTTTCATTATGTCTCAGAAAGACACTCATGAAAGAGAACTTCCAGAGCTGCTTCAGACAGTGTCAAAAACGATGGGATGGGGCTGGGGATTAGCTCAGTGGTGGAGCGCTTGCCTAGCAAGCATAAGGGCCTGAGTTCGATCCCCAGCACCACCACCACCACCACAAAACCAATGGGATAAGTGTGTTCAAAGTGAGGAAAAGTATTTGAGGGGGATTAATGGCAGTGTATCTTTTACCGTAATAAACCTTCCAATTTAAACCGTCACACTTTATATATACATTGGGATTTTCTAGAAGCGACAATTACTATATTTGTACTTAATGAATGAACTTTTTATTGTCTTCTCCTAATGAAATAAATTCATTCTAATTTTTCTTTGCAAAAGTGGGTAGACTCTGACTTTATTCCAGGTACTGTACAAGGTGCAGGAGCTAAGAGCCTGGCACCGCAAGGCAAACAATCTAGTGCAGTACACAATTCGCTGTTGTGTCAGCATATGCGGACGCGAGAAGTGTCCGGCACAGGTGAAGAATACGTGGTGTAGCAACCTAGGGGAGCAGCAGGTGTGGCCACAGGGAGCCTTCTGCAGTCTGTGGGGAAACGCTGAAAGGTATGAAGCAGGTGAGTGTGTGTTTCAGGAGGGAGGTTCTGGAGGGACTGGCCGCGGTGACACGGGCACTTCCATTACTGAGTTGCTGGAGTTGCTGGCAACTAACTTCCGTTGTTAGCGTGGTTTCTATTGTTGCAGTATTAATGTTTTGAAACATGGATTATACAGAAGCAACTTCAGTAGCTGCTTCCTGGCCCCTGAAATGTCATTTGCACAATTACAGGCAGGAAAGTACTCAGCTTCCGTCTTTGGCGCTCTTGGCCAGGAGTCAGCTCTGGGGACGGAAGCCATTCTCGTGAATGTCCAGTAGATGGAGTCCTTGCTGCGCCAGAAAAAAGTACTTGTTTTTCCGAAGGTCTTACTGCTGGTTGCTGCAGGAGACTGCCGGGATGCCGGGTTGCTGCTTTCTGTCTGGGACAACAGGCAGGTGCTCCAGGATTGTGCAGCAGCCAGACCACCGACTCTGGCGTGTGACTCGGCTGTGTCCTGACCCGGACTTCCGTAATCGGCAGGGCGACCTTGGGCAGAAGACTTCCCTTTCTGGACCTCGCCTACCGTACTCAAAACCGAGGATTTCACAGCTCCACAACCCCTTATCCGCATTTTCAAACTTCCACACCGTGAAAACCCAACAGAGGGTTTTGGACTCACTCATCAGGAGGGCCCGACTGACCGGAAGTCACACATTACAGTACTTAGTGTGACTAGCCTTCGAGTTCTCCGCAAAAGGGCGTATGTGCTGTGTTACAGTACTGCTGCAGCTAAAGCGGGAGAGCCCAGAAGGAAGAGTCCCTATTACTACACTCAGGCCATATCACCCGTTCAACACGCCCATAGGAAGCACCTTGGACGTGCTAGATATTTTGGGACCGACAAGCTTATAGTCTTCTGCTGAGCCTCTGCATCTTAGGGGTAAACCTTGGATTCCAGATTGTATTCAGGCTGGTGGGACTGCAGAGGAAACTCACCAGGGAAGGCAAAAGTAAGGCACGGATGGAGAGGCCGAGGCAGGTGCAGCGGCAAGGAAGAGGAGGGTCCTGCCCACGCGCAGCTCCACCTTGGCTGCATTCCCATCTGTCCCTCCACTTCACTCTGGGAATGTGGCCGTTTAAAACTTCTGCCCTGGGAGAAGCAGGGTTGACGGAGGCAGGGGACAGAGCTACTCTTGAATGCCACTCATGCCTGTGGGAGGAAGCGGCTCACTCTGATAGCAGCCTGAGGTCCGCTTTAGAGTCACCACCAGGCCAAGGGAGAAGCCAGTCTGGGGCCAGCCTACGCGGCGTCCTACTTCTAGCTTCCCCGCCCTCTCCATACCCCAGTCAGACCCAAGTTCTTGCAGCTCTTCAGAGGTGCCAGTTCCTGCTGTGAACCTACCTCCGCCCTGCTTCCTTTCCACACGTGTGGTTCCGGCCGGCGCCTCCATGGGGCTGCAGATGCCTGACTGCCGTTCCTTTTCCATCGAGGTCAGGTCATGCCATGTGACACTGCGCACACTTCCACCGCAGCACCAGGACTCTGTGCCGGCATGGCCGACATCGGCGTCCCCAAGCACGTCCTGTCCTTTGTGTCCTTAGCCCCCCAGGGCTCGGCATGAAGTAGGCACTCGATATGTTGACTGATTGAATGAGTGATGGTGGAGACTGACATTATTCTATTTATTAAAGAGTTTTGAACTCTTGAGAGACATACACTTTTACAGAAAATGACGTAAATCCATAGCCACTGCGAGGAGAAATCTGAGACCTATTTCAATGACAGGGACTCTCCCTGAGTGACCCAGTGCCTCCTCCCTGGGAGGAGGCTGCACTTGCGCAAAGCACACCGGACTGGACATTTCGAAGCCTGGGTCCCGGCCACATCTGTCCACCGCCAGCTGTGTGATCAGTGACTGAAGCCCCTCTGCCCTTACGGGGCAGCACAGAATCCGAGCAGCTGCTCTCTGAAGTTCCTTCTCTGTTTTGGTTTGTTTTGTATTTCTGAGACAGGGTCTTACTACGCGTAGTCCAGGTTGGCTTCAAACCTGATCTCATTGTGTAGTCCAGGCTTAAAGTTCCTTCTCACACTTATATTCTGTGACTTGATTTGCGTGCAAAGAGCAGCAAGTTTACAGAATGAATGGTGACATCTAACCAAACTTTTAGTTCTGAAAATAGGACGTATATGTGACATGGATTGTGGATCATGCCAAAGTGATGCCAGCAGAGTGGGTGGTGGCCAACTGGAAGGTTGTTACACAAACACTTCTACTTTTACAGACTGATTCCTTTTCTGCCTTCAAAAGTCTTCTTTGAGCCAGGCCTGGTGACAAACGCCTGTAATCCCAGCACTCCGGGAGGCTGAAGTAGGAGGATTGAAAGTTCCAGCCCAGCCTGGGCAATTCAGCAAGACCCTGTCTCAAAATAAAAATGGTAGTTAACTGTTGTGTCAATTTGAGTAAGAAACGCCCAACTGATTGGCTTATCAGAGTTCTGGGTTTGGCTGAAGGGATTTACTGAAAACAGAACACGCACCCTGGGTGTGAGTGGCACCAACCAATAGGCTTGTAGCCCGAATGGAATAGAAAGAGAAAGAAGTAGGAAATCTAGCTTCTGTTTCTTTGGAGGAGCTTATCTTCGCCTTCACCTTGGACATCGTCTGTGCTTCCAGCACAGACTCTTCAGCCTCCAGTGCAGACCCTTCAGCTTCCTGATTCAGACTCGTACAGGACTCTGCGATGAGCTCCAGGCCCTCGGTGTTTAACTGGACCCTTCGGCTCTCCAGGACGCAGACAGTGTGTACTCGTGCGCTCTTCCACATCTGACCTGCAGGCAGCCATTGTAAGCCTACCTCATAAATCCTTATATATTTATATATCTTATATTAAATCTGTTTCTCTAGTGAGCACTGACTGATGCAAGGGGTGAGGATGTAGAGGAGTGCCGGGCCCAGGGTTCAACCCCCGGCACGACAAGGAAACAAGGAGGAGTAAGAGGAGGACAAGAAGAGGAGAGAAAGAAGTCTTTGCAAACTCAAATTCTTCTGGCCCCATTTTGTTTCCTTATAATCACGGCATTTCAAGGCTGGAGGAGCCAGCAGGTGACATCCCAGCTATCCATGAAAACCTCGCAGCAGTAGCGGACGGGCTACTGGCTGGCACGTGAGTGATAAGTCCCAATGAACCCTGCAGGCTATTGACCGGGATGGAGGAAGGTACCACAATGTAGAAAAATTGCTCCTGCTTTGCTAGTTTCTCTCCACCCATTATCAGCAAAGCACACACTTCTACAGAAGCAGAACTTCTGTTCCGAATACTGTACAATTGACTCTCGTATCCATAGAATCCACATCCATGTGTTCAACCAACCGCAGATGGAAAATATTTTTTAAAAAGTTGGTTTCTGTATCACATGTACAGACTTTGTGTGTGGCTATTTCCTACACGATACAGTATAAAAATATTTGCATAGTATTTACACTGCTTTAAGTTGTGTGAGTAATGTAGAAATGATACACAGTACCTGGGAGGATGTACATAGGTTAAATGCAAACACAAACTGCTTTATTATGTAAAAGCTTGAGCATCTGCAGATTGTGGCATCTGTGGGGGTCCCGGAAGCAGCTCCCCCGACACGATGACTGCACAAGGTACTCTGTATCTCCCCAGTCCTCTTCCTACGCTTCCCTCTGCTACTCACACAGCCACACAAACCAATCCTTTCCCCATCACTAACCATCTGTCATCTGTCCTGCCACCTCTCCAAATACATTCCTGATCTGATCACCTCTCACCACCTCCACAGCCAGAACGGGAGAAAACTGAACGTCACCTTGTCAGAACTAATACAAGCATCTCCTAACCGGGACCCTCGCCTTACTTTCGCTGCCCTCAATGTCATTCTCGACATAGCAGCCAGCACCATCTTCACTTGGAACTCTAATGGCTTCTGCTGCTAGGACAGGAAGATCCGAACTCCACTCACCTCTCCGCCTCACCTGCCACATCCCCAGCATGTTACTGTCTCAGGGCCTTTGAACATGCTATTGCCTCTTCCCCCCATCCTCATACAGGTGCACCCCAACGTCAGTTAGCAGGGGTTCCAGGACAACGGTGTAAGAGGAAGCCCACGTATCATATCTCCAAATACTAAAACTTCTAACACTGCAGCCGAGCTGCGCCTGCAGACGGCCTCCCGCCGCGTGGCTCCCGCCAGAGGGCGCCGGCCGCCGGGACGCGCCCGGTCCTCGCCCGGGTTTGGGGCGGTCCGCGGGGCTCGGCCTGGTGCCGCGGGGCTGCGGGCTTCCCGCGCGGAAAGTCAGACTGGGCGGCCTCCGCTCCTCCTGGCTCTCTGCTTCGAGGCGCCCGATCGCGGATCCTTCTCCGTCCCGGCGCGAATGGCAGGCCGTGCTGGGCACCGTCCCGGGCAGCACCCTGGACCTCCGTCCCTGCCTGGCGGAGGTACCCGGCCCCCTCCAGGGTGTCTGCAGACGGGCCCAAATGCTGGGGGCGGAGTGGGGACCGGAGGAGAAATGGCCCTCGTTTGACAGCCACCGTCTGGGTTGTTGTAAAAAACAACAAGAAAAACCTCCCCCGGGAGAGACGTGGGCTCTAGTCGCCAAATTGTGCTTCAGGAGACACTGAAGAGAAATCCGCCAATGTTTCCAGCAAAGGGTCACACGGTTTCTGTGTAAACATTTCTTCCAATGACATTTTTTTTAATCATCTCCAAATGGTAATCGTTTGCAAATTAAGTGGTGTTTATCCTCCTGGCTATGAACTCTAAAGGAGTGCAGGGGATTTTTTCGTTCTCTTCTGGCCTGCACAGTTCTCAGTCCCCAGGAGCCATTTATCTCCCTTTATAAGCGTCGTCCCTCACACGGCTCGCCCTTCACCAGACAGGCTAAATAACTGGCCATCATCGCATCGCAGGGCCAGGCGGTCGGCAGCCACCCCCGCAGCGGGAATCAGACATTTCCCAGAGCCCAGCCGCTCTGGAGCCAGTGCTTCTTTTGTTTTCCCAGGCAGACTCCGGTTTTGTGTCTTGGCTGTCCCCGAATGAAGAAAATCTTAAAACATCGTGTGGCTGCAAATGGCTTTGTATACGCTGCAAGGAGCAGTAAACAGGAAGTTGACAGCAAAGGAGGCATAAAAGTGATCAGTCAATCAGGCTGCTAGGATGACTTAAACCGCTGCTCCCCGGGCATCTCTGGGAAATCTGGGCCGCATTAATCAGGCCGAGGCGAGCTGCAGGGAGGCCCGGAGGAGCCAGCGAGGGGTTTGAATGCCAAGCCACGCTGAGCCAAAGATCTGCCAGCAGAGAGAACAATGTGGCCCACATGCATGCGTGGAAACCATCACCGTCAAGTTGCAGACCACGCACGGCAGCCTTTTATCCCTTCCCAGAGCCGGATGGGAGGACACACTGTGAGCGAAGGGCGCAGTTGCCCTGACGCTGTGGCCCCGCACTCGGCTGCTCCTGTTGTACTCCGGACTCTCACGTTCAGGACAGCCACAGTGGGCTTGAGCCCGCCCGGGTACCGAGCAGCCCACTGGGCTCAGCGCCAGCTCCTCAGGGCCCTGCTGTCCTTCTCGGCCACCACCCGGTGCCCGTGTCACGCTGGCTCAGACTGCGGTCCCTCCTGCCTGGGGGCGTCCCCTGAAAACAGTGAAACCTTGGGGGACAAGAGGCTGGGGTTTAGCTCAGTGGTAGAGCACGTTCTTAGTGCCCTTGATACCCTGGACTCAACTCCCAGCAGAAAGGAAGGAAGGAGAGAAGAGAAGAGAAGGAAAGATAAGAAAGGAGGAGAGGAAGAGAGAAAGTCAATCTGAGGGACAATGTAGTGACTTCTATGATGTCATCTTCAAGAGAAGGGATGGCTTCCAAAACAGACAGAGTAAGGGAGGGACAGATGGAGGGGTGGGTGGGTATCGTTACCTGGGTGTCTCATTCATTGGACAAGGAAGGTCAGACTGCAGCCAGAGACTTTCAAACACTAAATGAAAAGGATGTAGGAGGTAGGGAAGTATTTGAGGTCAGAAGGCCAAAAGTACGTTCTCAGGCCAGTTTCTAAGGCCACTCGAGGAGGCAGGGTATGCAAAGTATAAGGAAGTAGCTCCCCGCCCAACCCCAGCTCCTCTGCTCCACTGTTTTTTGTGGCAGGTTACACACAGAGGTGGCACGGCTGTGTGTGTGTGTGTGTGTGTGTGTGTGTGTGTATGTGGTATGAGAGAGAGAGAGAGAGAGAGAGAGAGAGAGAAGATAAATCCCTCGGTGGGAACCTCTGCCTGTGTCTGGGCTAAATACAATACGGTGGGTCACATTAAAGAAGCCAGAACTGAGCCGGCGCTTGCCCGCCGCCCTGAGGCAGGGGCAGGAGGATCAAAAGCTCAAGCCCAGCCAAGCATCTTCACAGCTCAGTGAGTCCCTGTCTTTTTTAAAAGGGCTGGGGATGTAGCTCAGTGTGAAGACCCTGCATTCAATCCCCTGTACCCCCCCCATGCAATGGAAAAGAAAGAAAACCAAAAGGAAGCCAAGAGAGGCTCCTACCTTTGGTGCAGGTGCATTGTAGTTCAACTCACGAGACTTACAAACAGACAAGGTGCATGACTGTGCCGGCTTCCAGCCAGCTCAAGCCTGAGCTATGCACTTGGATTAACTAATACCTCATGTTGTCATTAACTTTCTTCCTTCCCTCCTTCTCTCTCTGTCTCTGTCTCTGTCTCTCTCTTGTTTTGGTGCTGGGGATAAAACCCAGGGACCTATACATGCTAAGCACACTATTTTTGTTAGATTTTCAGAGCCAATGGTTTTAAGAGAGCAGATTTAATGGAGGACATTTACAGATTACAATATTCACCAAGAAGCCAAATGCAGAAGGTGCCGAATGTCCCTCTAGGCACTGGAGACCCAAAAGATCCAACTGAGGGCTGGGAGCCCACAGCACCGTCCCACGTACGTCCGTGTCTGCACATGATGGCTGAAGAAATCTTACCTGGAACCAGGATACGATGCTCGCAGCAGAGATGACAAACAGAGCTCCTCTGAAGCAACAGCAGCCATCCTCGACGACAGCAAGGCCCTGAGCTCCTTCCTCGATGAGGACAGCTGAGTTCCTTTTGGGAGAACCGGCCGCAGCAGAGCTTCTGCTGGGAAACAGCCTGCCAACTAGCTACGGCTCCCACTCTGCCTTATGTTGCATCAGCAACAACCCTCAGGTGGATCTCGTACACCCAGCATCACACCAACTCAGTCCAGCTGGGCGTTCTGGCGCAAGTTGACCATATTAGGTCCACCACACTGTTCTACCACCGAGCTGCACTCCCACCTCTCCTTCTATGTCTTGTGTCACACGCTGGGCTGTAAACTCCTCTTAGGTCCCATCTCACACACACGCTGAAACACATGCACACACACGCATGTACACATGCTCTTCACACAGTTACTGAGCACTCCGGCAGGGTTAACTGTGTGGAAGAGAACCTACTTGGGGTAGGACTCTGTGTACGGAGCACCCTGCGTGGGCTGCAATACCTGGAGGAGGGAGGCAGCCATGGAGATGCAGGAGGCGAACGACAGCCCAAATATTGTGGTTCTTTCCTCTTCCTTTTGAAAGTAGTTATTAAAGATAACATTTTAAAAATTCTAAAAGCACACATATTCATTACAGAAAATGTATAAAGAAAATATAAAGAAAAGAAATTGAAATCACAGGTAATTGACTCCTAGACATGACTAAGCATGCAGAATACGTAATTATAAGATGTAACAAGGGTCCTGGAGGAAGAGACTGGTACTGGTGAAGGGGAGTCATGAGGATCTGAGCTAGGGTGCAGGAGGCCCCTCTGAGGAAAGGACCTGCAGGGTGAATGGGGGTTGGAGGGGAAGTGAGGGAGGAAGGCCTAACAGCCAGTGTGTATTCAAGGATCTATTGTTGTTTATTTATTTATTTATTTTTATTTATTTTGGTGTTGAGGATTGAAAGCAGGTCCTTACACTTGCTAAGCAAATATTCTACCACTCACCTCTACCCTCAGCCCCTAGAATGTATTTTTTAAAGGTCACTTATGATTCTCGTACAAATATAAGAGAATATCTGTCAGAGATTTTACTTAACTCATTAATTAATGAGGGCACCAGTAAGATGTTATATTGGCTCAAAGGAGAATTTAAAGTACTACATTTATATAGGTTCCTGACAAATGCCAAAGTGAAAATATATAAATAGATGCCAGACTAGGTGGGTGTGATAGTTATTTTGAATGTCAGTTTGACTTGAGAGATGCCTAGAAGATTAGTAAAGCACACTTTTGGGTGTGTCTGTCTGGGTCATGGAGATGTGTGTAACCTCAGGGGCTAGATCTGGTTCCTGTGCTCTGGTTCCTGGCTGCCATAAGGTGAGCAGCTTTCTTACGCCATGTGCTTCTGCCATGATGTTTCCGCCTTGGAGCCAGCTGATCATGCAAACTGTGAGCCAAAATAAACTGAGAGCCAAAATGTACCCTTCCTTCTCTAAGTTGTGTGTGTCAGGTATTGGTCACAGCAATGAAAAGCTGAACAAGCGGTGCATGAAGACTGTCTCTTCAACCCGACAGAATGTATTAGCATTCTGTGGAAAATAATTGTTCATATTACTCTCAGTTATCTATAACATACAGAATTAAAGACTAGCTCAGGGAGGGGCTGGGGATTTAGCTCAGTGATTAGAGTGCTTGCCTTGCAAGCACAAGGGCCTGAGTTCGATCCCCGGCACCACCAAAAAAAAAAAAAAAAAGACTAGCTCAGGGAAAATGAAAGACGGAGATTAACAGGGTGGGTAAACTGGTCAGGACGTCCACACATTCTCCCCAAGCCCACCATTTCAAAGCTTGTCAGTTTTTCCTGACATGTGCAAATGTCCTAGGGAAGGAAAGAGCTTAATAAAAGTAAAGAGGAGAGATATTAAGTGCACAGAAGAGGATGGATTGAGATAGAGGTCATAGTGTATATTCTCATTTGCATTTTGCTGTGTGTGTGTATGTGTGTGTGTGGTATGAGAGAGACAGAAAGAAGATAATCATTTTTTAAAAAAAAGACTATTTTCTAGAGCAGTTTTAGGTGCACAACAAAACTGAGTGGAAGGTGGGCCGGGCTGTCACTCAGTGAAAGAACACTTGCCTAGCATGCATGAGGTCTTGGGTTCGATCCCCAACACTGCAAAAATAAGAAAACTGAGTGGAAAGCATAAAATTCCTCATGTGTTTCCTGCCCCTACACATGCACAGACTTGCCTATTATTAACACCACCCTGCCTTCATCACTGACGAAGCTACCTCAACACATCAAAATCACCCAAAGACTTATGTTAGGGCTCAGCCTTGGACATGTTCATTCTCTGGATTTGGACAAACATAAAATAATGCATATCCACCTTTACAGTATCGTAGAGAAAATTCCCACTGCCCTCAAATGTTCACTGGGCTCTGCCTATTCATCTTCCCTCTCTTCTTACTTTCTCATTTAATGACAAGGAATGAACTCATGCTATATTGTCAAATATCCTTTGGAAGTCTGATTTTAATGACTGCACCCTGTTCCCTTGTAGTAGACAGCAGAGTTCACTGAAGTTGTTCATTGAAGCTGTTCCCAAGTTGTTAAGATCCTTTCCCATGAATCTTCGTTCTTGAATGTATTTCTATCTCTTCTGATAGATTTCTCAAAGTGGAATGTCCAGATAAAGATTATTCTAAAAATGTTGATTAATTAAAACTGCTTGTAAAAATTTGGGGAAGAAACTGAAATATGGAGCGGTAAAGGAGCTGAGATGAGCTAGCAGTCCAGTGATAAGGGCAGGCTGCAGCTAGGAGCGAGCAATGCAGATGCGAGGGTCAGAAGTAAGAAGCTTTCGACAGAGCCTAGCAGTGCTCGCCTGTAATCCCAGCACTCTGGGAGGCTGAGGCAGGAGGATCACAAGTTCCAGTCCAACCTGGGCAAATTATCAATTTAGCAAGACCCCACCAAAAAAAACCAAAAAAGAGGCTATGGATTGGAGATATTTCAGTGTGAAGGCCCTGCATTCAACCCCCAGCGCTAAAAAAGTAACTGTGTGGGACAGAACATATTCTTACATACATAAGTAAGATAAAAGAAGTGAGAAGCAGCTAGAGGCTGGGTGTACGGAGTGGGAGTGGGAGAGGGGTAGAAAAGGATTCCAGGGCACTGGGCTTTGGTTTCTTTAGAGATGCTGGGAAACGGGCATCTTTGGAAGAGGAACGGATTTGAGGAAAGAAGATGCAGGGGTTGGGAGAGCTGTAGGGGCAGAGTCTGGGCTGGAGAAGTAAATTTGGGGGTCTCTGCAGAAGCCGTGGAGAGGCGCTGCCGGGGAGAGAGGATCAGGGTGGCACATCCGAGCTCCCCAGGGCCCAGGAGGTTGGCTGAGCCACAAGGTGGTTACTGCCCCGAGGGCGAGGGCGGAAGGAGCGAGGCCCAGGGGAGAAACCCAAAGAGAGCCAGGCTAACCTTTAGAAGCAGTTTCGCCAGAACAGTGGGGGCGGAAGTCAGCGGCTCAAGGAAACGGAGGCATTGAGCCCTGGCCACAGTGTGGAGGGTTTTGGCAGCAAAAGGAAGAGGCAAGTCTGGAAATAAGCTGCAAAGCAAGAGAGCAGAGCGTTGTTCGACTTTCAGCCCAGCGGCTTCTGTGGGCCCCTCCACAGCTTCCTCAGCTTAGTTTTCAGTCCCAAATCGTTTTTTAACCTCAACGGATATCATGTGGCTTCCTATGACAAGTCTTGGACACAGAACCTGCACGTAGTAAGTGCTCACTAAATGTTTTGCTATAATTTTTATTTTTATTAGAGTCCTTAGGGGAAAAAAATATATGAATGAAAAGGTCAAACACAGGGCAGACAGAGTGCAAGTGGGAAGGAGGTAAGAAGGACTGTGTCGCTGGTGGGGCATGCTGTCTTTTCTTGGTCTGAATTCTAGACATGCTATTGATGGCTCCTGCGCGGACGTGGTGGGAGCCTGCGCTTTACCCCTCTGTCTCTTCGAGATCCTCCAAGACTGTGTTCTGTGCTCTGGTCCAGGGCTTCCACTTCTGTCCGAGTTTTAGGTCCGGCCCCTTGAGACTGCAGGGGACAGCGAAGAGCTCCCTGGACTCGAGGTTTGGGGAAAGCATTTGGGAAGAAAGGAGCAGAGGGGAAATTAGCAAATGCAAACGTGAACGCCTGGGCCGGTAGACCAGGCGTGGGCGGAGGAGCCTGCCTGAAGCCCCGGTCTTAGGAGAGGGCTGAGTGAAATCCCAGCCGCTCATCTGCAAGCAGACCAGGCGGGAGCCGCAGAATGCCAGGACGGTGTAGGCGGAGGAGCAGGGGTGGGGGTGCCTTCCCAGAATCAGAGACATGACCACCCCCACAGCAGGCCATGCAAGAAGACGCGATGCACCCCTCTCGTCCGGGACTCTATTGGCCTTTCCCGGCCCTCCTCAACCACCAATTAGAAGACAAAAACACCAGCGGTCCAACCTAGTTGAAAAATGTCAGTCCATTTGAGCAGAGTTCAGTCTCCAGAGGATAGCAAAGCTTCTTGAAGCTTCTTCTTCCACCTTCTTACCCTGAGATTCTACTTTTTGCCCCTGCCGGGGTATTTGGAGAAAAAGGCAGAATGGAGGGAGAGTCTCTGAGTGGGAGCAGTGTATGGGAGGTGTGTGTGGAAGGAGAGATGTGTGTGACTCGCACCAGGGAGGGCTCAGACACGGGGCTGCTTTCCTGCGTCTACTTGGTTGCGCCTGGCTTGATGGCACTCTCGGGTGAAGCAGATGTTGTTCCCCCAGTGTGACCGGACTCCAGAACCTTCCCAGTAGGTTGGCTGGCCTGTCCTGGTTCTCCTGTTGCTGCGTGTCCCTCAGGGGACTGTCTGGCTGCCCTTAGGTCCCCACATGGAGAGTCTGCTCTGTGGCCCCGGCTGTCCAGCTGTCCTCTTGTCTCCCTCCCATCATTCCCAGTCACAGTCTTTTCCACAGGAGAAGCCGTCCCTCTACCAAAGCTGACCAGCTTGGGGTTTGATTTCATAACTGAGCTAAAGGTCGTCCTGGGAAAACATCTACCATGAAGGCTGCCCTCACAATGAGCCGTGGACACCGTGGCTTCCTCTGCGCTGACCGAGCTGCCAGACTCAGCTGTTTGAAGTGACCAGTTGTTCTGGCATCTGGTCAAGATGGCTTTTTTGGCCAGGACTGAAAACATAAGAGGTCTTTTATCTCAAACCCTCTACACACTATGCTCAATGAGTACGGAAAGTGTCACATGTGGAAATTGCCGGGGTGAGTGGGGGAAATATTGCCAAAAGAGAAACCTTCCAACTCGTAGCTTTCAGAAGTGTGCTCTGTGCCATATGTCATGAGGTAATACAGAAACTCTGAGTGGAGACGCCACAGCCGACGGACGCCGTGCTTGATACTCTGCAAATACAGTTGTAGTCACTAATCCGGAGCAAATTGCTAAGAAAGAGCAAAAAACCAGGCCACTGAGACTCTGGGCAGCCCCAAGATGGAGGGAAGCTGCCCTCGGCTCAGAATTTCACTTTGTTTGGGTAGAGAAGTAGCTTGCGAGTATTCCTGAAGCAGCAGCGTTCACATTAACAGCTACCATCTGCAAATCAAGAAAACTCAGATTTTGTTTTTACAGATTTGTACTGAAAACCAGTTCTAGCCAGGCAACCGCACATCTCAGAAGTCTCCAATTGGGCACCAAGATGTAAACGATCATTTAGCAAAATCTGTTGTCAGAATGACAGGCGGAGTCTGTTGTCTTTTCCTCCTTATTTAAATCAAGAGATGAGGTCAGAGGTGACCCAGTGCATGGACGGCGACTGTGGTGATGCATTTTAAGTGATTTCGAACATGAAAAGGCCAGCCTCAGAGACACCGGACTCTTCCTTCCTGCCAGGTATCCAGCGTCCTCATTCTGGGCCCCTGTTTAATCTGTTTCTTTGCTCCCACCACCAGAAAATGAAGCATGAGGATTCTGTGGGCAGGTGGTGGGGGGACAGAGGGTCGCATTTGCAGGGTGGGTACACCTTTTGGATCACCCTGCGGCAGATGGGCACTTACTCGTAGGCACAACCTGGTTTGAGCTGGCTGGAGCTTCCTTTGGTTGCACCTCTCCGCTCCTGCCGTATCCTGGCAGGTGAGAGCAGGGACGTGGCTCTGGTTCAGGGTAGAGCAGGAGCTGTCCTGTGTTGTTGGCCGAGAACAACAAGTTTCCCTGGGTAACCAGGTGACAAACAGGCTCTGCACACAGTTCTGAGTGACCATTTCCAAACGAATCCCTCACCTAGAAGACCTCAGCTTCTCAGAGAGCCCCAGGCCCTGAACTGGGCGTAGCAGGGTTGAGTTTTGTGACTGCCCATCTTCCTGCTCCTATCCGACTGCAGGTCATTGTCATGTTAAGGAAGGTCATGGGCTTATTCATTAGCTAGAAAGCACAGACAGCTAGGATACAAGTGTTCAAGAAAGAAACTGGCATAGCATGATGTCGGTACCGTTTCCGACTCTCAGCAGTCATTACAGCTGCTACCCTTTCCTACTTCCCGAGGGCCACAGTTCCACATGGCTTCGAGCACTACTGCAGTGAACTGCTTTCAGCAGAGCCAAGTAAGGGGTGTAGACTTCAGGGCCACAGGGCACTGATTTTTCACTTGACTTTTCAAGGAGAATCTCACACAGAACTACAATTGGGAGCACACAAACTTTTCTGGCTTTATTCCTATTTGGATGCAAGGTAAATTTACATACTTTATTTTCGGCACACAGTTTTGTATTCACAATCTCTTTGGAGCCTTAGATGAATCAGTTGTGGTAGGCAAGGTGGGATTCAACTTTCCCTTGAACAAATGATACATCTGACAATTAGAGCGTTAGCACAAATGAAACAAAGGCAGGCCCTAGATTCTTTCTCTATTGTATTGAATCACCTTACATTTAAAACTCAGATTCTATAAAATCGACTCAAATTTAAATATGCTTTTTTTTTCCTTGTCCAGCATCCCTTTCTCTGAGGATCATCCAGCCCCAATTCTATGATAGTCATTTAATTTGGCTGTGCAAAAACCCACCATGGTCCTAACTGAAGATATGGAACCAAAGCCTAGCCAATCAGATTATTTTATTATCGTGGTCAAGGTGATTGGCTCAGGTAAGGGCACATGACCTAAATTACCCAATCACAGTCTTCTCTGGGTCTTTGCTGAAGCTTGTGGAAAGAACTCTCTTTTTCTAGGTTCTTGCTGAGGTGAAGCAAGCCTGCCCAGAATGAAGGAAATGAAGGAAACCAGAGCTGAGAGATGGGGAGGGAGCGCATCCTGAAGTTATTATTTGAACCACTGAGTCCAGCTGTGCTTACAGCTCTTCAATGAGCCAATACATTCCTTTGTTGCTTAAGCCAATTGGAGTTGTGTTTAAGATATTTGCAATTGAAAGCAGTCATTGACTAATAAAACTGCTATTTTGTCACTCCCAGAATTGGAAAAGACCTAAGATTGTTTATTTGTAGTATGCTTTATTCCTTCCCACAAAAAGTCAGCCTATAAAAATAAATAGGAAAAGTGGCAAAAAGCCAAAAAAAACAAAGGGTAAATTTAACACATAAAACGTGTGTCACATGTGCAAGTAGAGAATAACCTTTATATTAAATTATTAAAATTATTTTAAAAATTATGACACCAAGTTGAGGATACTAGGAGATGGACACTGTTGGAGAAATTATAAATTGATGCAAGAGAAATTTCTGGAAAGAAATTCGATAGTGCATATTCATATGCAGTGTTTGTCTATAACCAACCATTCTATTTCTAGAAGGTCATACAAAGGAAACAAATATATAAATATGTAATCAAAAATGTGGCTATAAGAATGATTGTAATAATCATCAAAAGTTGGAAAATTGCCTGAATATTCAACAATAGTAAGTCGTAAAATGATATGTCTGTGTATAACTTGTAATAAATACAAACACAAATCACCTGATTTATTGGTTGTAATTAAAAATGGAAAAATATAGAAGTGGCAAAAATTGCCTCTATGTTTTTTGAGTATTCTTGCCTGAGTAAATTTTGGTTGTCTGTACAGTGAGGTTAATTCTCTCCTGTTGGACCCCGTCCTATGTACTTTTCAAACATTTGACGACATTGGGAGACTACTGGCACTCAGCTATTGTAGACAAGTAGTCACCAACACATGCATACGCCCAAAACAAACTGCCGATCTATGAGAAGAAAATTTTTAGAGCTTCTATTTATAACTAACCCCTTTAAATGTCCTATTTCTCATATGTTTCATAATTCACACAATATGTTAGGATGATTGTGACAGTTAACCTCGGTTGTCAGCCTGTCTGAATTGAGAAATGCTTGAGATATTAGTAAAGCACACTTCTGGGTGTGTCTGTGAGTTGCTCCCAGAGATGACTGGTGGGTGGGACCGCAGACTGAGAGGAGACCCACCCCAAATGCAGGTGGCACCACCCCATACGCTGGGGGCCTGCACAGACCAAAAGTGGAAGAAGGAGGAAACCTTCAGCTTGGGCTGTCTGTCTCTGCTTCCTGTGAAGATGAACATCACTGGACAGTGGATTACAAATACTGATTTTATTCTTTCTTCTTTTTTGTATTTTTACATTTTTATCCTAGTTGGGTTGTTAAAAGAAAATTATTTGAATCATGCATGGGTTTCACAACCAGACCTGTGTAGAACTCAGTTCCATGACTTCTTTTGGGGGGGGCGGCGGGTGCTGGGGATCAAACTCAGGGTCTTGCACTTGTGAGGCAAGTACTGTACCACTAAGCTAAATCCCCAACCCCTCCATGACTTCTTAAATGTGTGATTTTATTTATTTAGTTAGTTTTTGAGGTTTTTTTGAGATAGGGTCTCACTATGTAGTTCAAGCTGACCTTGTAGCCCAGGATGCTCCAGGCTGGCATCAAACTCACAGTGATCCTCCTGCCTCAGCCTCCTAAGTGCTGGGATTACAGGCGTGTGTCACTAAGCCTGGTTCATAAATGTGTGATTTGGGACAAGTTCTTTAAAGGTTTTAAAAAAATATTTTAACCAATACATAAAAATATAAAATTATACACATCAACCAAAAACAATTATACACATAATGGTGTGCCATGTAACATTTTGATACACATATATGTAAGTTCCTTAAACTTTCTTCTTCTTTCTTTTTTTTTTTTTAATACTGAAGATTGAATCAAGGGTCTTCACACTGAGCCACATTCCCACCTCTTTTTATTTTTTATTGTGAGACAGGGTCTTGCTAAGAAAATAACTTGCCCAGGCTGGTCTTGAACTTGCAAGCCTCCTACCTCAGCTTCCCAGAGTGCTTGGAGTATACGCATGTGCCAACACTGCCAGCTTCCGTGAATATTTTAAGCCTCAGTTTCCTTACATATAGAAAGGATAAATATAGACTTTGTTATGGGTACTTGTGAGGATTAAATTAAATGATACATGCAAAATTCTTTGGGTAGTGCCTTGGACCCGAGTAGACATTGGCTAGGGTATAGCTCCATGGTAGAATGCTTGCCTAGCATGAGCAAGGCCCTGAGTTTGATTTCCAGTACAGGAGTAAGAGTCCATGAGTAGACATGGAATAAATAGTAAAAATTGTTGCTGTTTTTACTATTGACGTTTTGCTGGTGGTTGTCAGATCCTGAAAATGACCACCTCTTTCTACTCATTGTCAAGACGTGAAGGTGGCATCTGACTGTCTACATTCTCCGAAGAATCAATAGTAAATTCAGCAGAATTTTGTCCCAGGCAAGTTCATCTTGTCAGTTTGACTGGATTAAGAGACCCCTGGAGAGGTGACTGGCCATGAGAGTACGACATCGATCCGTGGATTAATGAGCTGGTGTTCCCAGTTGGATGCGCTGTTAGGAGGGCACCCAACTGGAGGAGGCGGGTCACTGGGGCAGGGCCTTTGGAGGGCCTGGCTAGCTGCTGTTCTTCCTTCGTGCTCTGCTTCCTGGCTGCCCAGAAGGGAGGAGCTTTGCTCTCAGACACCCTCCTCCATTCCTGCCTTGGAGCCAGCCAACCATGGACTGAAACCTCTGAAACTATGAGCCAAATCAACCATTTCCTCCTTTAGGTTGTGCGTGTCAGACCTTTTGTCCCAGCAATAGGAAAGCTGGCTGATATGTACCCTTATTTCCATAAATCACACTGCATATCATCATCACAAAGAAAACATTTTTGAGTACTTGCTGTGTGGGGGTCCTTTAAGTTCCACAGAAATTAAACACACTTAATGTGGCCTCCATGTTGTAGCTGGGTCAATTCTGGGCCCTGAAGCCCAAGTCTCTCAATCCTTAATTAAAAGCATGCTAAGGGTGGGCTATAATTAGGACTGGACTCACATGTTCTTAATTCCCAGTGAAGAATACACATTACATTTCAGGACGTCTACACCAGCCAGGGCGTTCTGATGTGGGGTTTGGGCTCCTTAGCGCTGTCATGTGATGGAGTTTTGATGTGGTTTTTTTGTTCCAGTAAGTTAAACTCTGGCATTTCAGATGAGGCCCAGCCTGCCTCGTTGAGGATGAATTCTGGATGCAGTCGAAGGCTGAGTCTGCAGGCCTGAGGTGACTGGGGCCAGAGAGAGCCAGGGGTTAACTGGCCAGGGGCTGTTCGTCATAGCACAGGCCCACTGCTCCGGGTTTGCTGCCAGGCAGCCTGCTTCGAAAACAGTGCTCCTCAAAGCACTTTTCATCTTTGACCTTTTCAGGGGGAGAAAAAGTGTCCTCTGAGCCCTGCAGTTTCCTGCTGGGGGCAACAGAGGCAATCTGGTAAGGGTTGGTGAACTGTGCACAGCACCCGGGCGAGAGCTTCCCTGGGGTCCTGGCATTTATTCATTCGGTTAAGCAAATACATACTTTCTGCCTGAAACCAAAGCACTGGCATTGTAGTAGATGTCAATAGTGCTCACCAAGGTCTGCTTCTCCTCTCCAGGTGCATAGAAGGCCAGCAGCGGGGGTCTGGATGTGGCCCCCCAAAAGTTCCTGTGCTGGAGGTCTAGTGCCCAGTGTAACAGCATTGAAAGGTAAGGGGTAAAGGCTGAGGTAGGAGAATGGCAAGTCTGAGCTGGGTGACTTAGCAAGACCCTGCCTCAAAATAAAAATGTAAAATACGGGGCTGGGGATGGAACTCAGTGCAAAAGCCCTGGGTTCAATCCCCAGTCCAAAAAAAAGTGTTGAAAGGTGACAGAACCTTTAAGAGGTAGACATAGTGAAAAGTAATTAGGGCACAGAGGCCTCACCCTGGGAAGGGACTAATGCCCATCTTGTGGGAGTGGGGTAGGTCCCATGGGATTAGATGAGTTACCACGAGAACAGGTTGTTATATAGCGGGGCCACCCTACCTGCTTCGTCCCTTTGCATGTGCCAGCCCTTCTCCACCTCATGGTGACACAGACAAATGATCCCTGTTAGAATATAGCACCGTGCTGCTTGGACTTTCCAGCCACCAGGATCATGTACTGAACAGACCTTAAAAAAAAACCAAAGCCTCTGTTATTTTGTTATGGCAACAAAATGGCCCTAAGACACCACCCTTCCAATCCTCTCACAGTTAGATGGAGGCAGCAACTCTACACCAATGGGAAGTGAGTCAAACTGACAATTATCTCTCTGAGGCTAAAGCACTACAATGCCGAGAAGCAAGTGAGAGGCCTGGGTCTCCTCCAGGTGTCCTGTGTTCTAGACGTTGCAAGGCAGACAGCCCAGCCTCCATCTGCTTGGAGCCCAGAGTGACCAACGGAGCGGAGGGACCTCAAACGCACACGTCCATCCTTGGCTAGTAATGGACACGCAGCACAGGCACAAAATACATCTTTTCCCGTCCAACTTTGGGACCTGGAGTTAACCTAAGCTGTTCTCATGCAAGTGATCATTAACTTCAGTCACGGGGATGCAGGGCTGCAGATTCCCCATAGCACCTGTCACCGGGAGTCCACAGGCCAGGGCTGTCCATAGTGAAAGGGAGAAGACAAAGGGTTGCTCCTTTTCAGGAGGCGCAGCTCCAAATTACCAAGTTCAAGGGGCTGGAACATAAAAGTGCGCCCTGGGACAGCTGCTGGCGGGACAAAGCTGCTAGGCCACACTCGGTCCCCAGAGGTGCTCGGCCCAGGTGCATCGGAGCAGGCTGACCCCAGCCGAAGGACAGGAGGCATGCCGTCCACCGGGCCACAGCAGCCCGGATCCTACAGCAGCTGGCGGCACGTCTCAGGCCCCCAAAATGACAGCCGCTTTAAAGGTCACTTCAGAAGGACATTGATGGGAGTTTACAGCTGGGCCATCTTACCCCAAGTGCCAATTGTCCAAATGGGAGTTAAAACCCACTCGACCTGCACGGAGACTCTTTGCAATAGACTGTAAACTAACACCCACAGGAGGATAGCTGGGCTGCTCTTTCCATTTCTAAGCCTGAAGTCACACTAAGGGCACCGAAGTCCAATAAAGTGGACAGAGAAGCCCCTAGAAAGAGAATGAGGAGCACGTTTTCCTCCTGTCATCGCTGATGCCGCGGTCTGTGGTGACTGGAGGTCAGTGTTACCATCTATCTTCCGTCTGGCTCATCTGAGATGAGGATGGCGGCCTCCCTCGGGGTCAGCTGCCTTCTCACTAGAACCAGAAGCAAGAAGGGTGGTGGAAGAACCTTCTTAAGGCTCCTTGGGCTGGAAAGCTGAAGAATTTCTGTGTAACTTGCCTCTGCAGAAATCCGCTTCTCTGAACTAGCTGAAAAAGCGGAGCCCAGAATCTGGCAGTGTTGACGTGAAAGAGTGTTTTGCTGCTTTGCGAACGTTTATGCTAAAGTCTCTCCAGGTTTTGAGTGTTTACAAGGTAATTGCTTTCAAAGTCAAGAAGGTGCCTTCTCTTACTGAAAACCTCTAGAGACTGAGATCTTGTTACAAACAACTTAAGTTACTCTGCTTCCTGTATCCAAATAGCTGTGCCAGTCAGAGTAGCTGGGACATGGAGAACGCAGCCTGGTTCCCAGGTAGACTGGCGTGCAATAATTGGAACAGATGTCAACAAGGTAAATCCATTGAAACAGAAATACACTCAAATTGCAAATCTATCTTCACTTTGAAGATAAAGCACTCAAGAAGAAAACGCCCTTGCTTTTAAAGTGGAAGACAGATTTCCTGCTCCCTCCTCCTTCCCCTGCTCTGATTAAATAAAAAATTTGGAAAGGGTGAACAGTATCAGTTGAAAATTCATGTCAAGAAATGATGAGTGGTTCCCTACCTTTTAAATCCATATTACCAGCACTAAAGCGCACTTTGATTGCCAAATGTCACTTCGATACTCTGTGAAGCAAAATAAAGCACCACATTCTGCAGTCAAATGCTCTACCACTGAGCGACACACCCTAAAGCACTACATTCTGAAATGTATCAGTTAGTTTTTTCAGACACTTTATTCCCAAAGATTGCTTTTCTAAGGGTTTCTGGGGGCCAGAAGCGGCAGGCAAAGCCCCTTGCCCAGAGCTGCAAGGCCTGAGCCACACTTTTAGCCAATTCCATCTATTACTATTGCCCCAGGCCAAGGATGGTCTTGGTCTATGCAACTGTAAATTGCACCTTGTGGCTGGAAAAAAGGCCCCTGACTTTGGGCTGGTTCTGTGCTGAAGGGTAGCTAGTGGCTCCCTAAAATTGATCAGCATGGGAGTGCTGAGCCTTGTTTCCTTTCTGCAAGCAACACTTAGTATTTTCAGTACCTAAACTGTGTTTATAAGTAAATGAAAGTAACCTCCAAAAATTAAAACTGAACAAGTAAACAATGAAAGGAAGGGAGGGAGGGCTGGGAAGCCAGGCACATCCTTCACATATGCCAGATGAAGGTGATTAGGACTTAACCTCTTTGCTCCATTCGGCTCCAAGGCTGTGACTGGACTGTGTTCTGTAGAGAACATGAAGAAGCCAGAGATTCTCAATGAGCTCGCTTAATAAATGGCTCATCCTTGCTGTCTCAAGCATCACACCTGATTGAAGGGCACCAGGAACTCTGCTCCCATCTTGCCAGTCTCCCACCTCCACCCTTCACCCCTGGGCTGTGAGATTGATGTGCAGAGTGCGGAAATGGACCCTGGGCCTCATGAGCAATTTGAGGTCAAGTCAGAATTTGTTCCTGTCCTGCCTTTCAAAGCTTTGTTTTCTTATGAACCATCCATACTAATGACTCAGTACTACTCAGCAGGGGCAGCAGGGATTTGCTTTGGAGGGGATACAGTTCTGAAGGACGTTTCTCAGAAACGGGGAAGACAGAAGCTTTTCCTTAAAGGACTGACTAGAGATAGGAATTCACAGTTTTATGGTTGACCAGGTTCATCTACCTCCAATCCCACCAAATCCCACTCCCACCCTATCAATTGCCCTAACCAAAATAAATAATGAATGTGCAAACTTGATAGTGATTCTATTCAGAGTGCTTGCTGCCCAGTTCCAGAGCCCAGGCCAACATAGAGTAACCCGAGACTTCACTTCTCCTCAAGGGACTATTGAACACTCCCATGGCAAGTAAATCATGGAACCTGCATGTGTGAGTCAGATTTCCTCACTATAGCAAAATACCTGAGATCATTAACTTAAAAAGAGAACGGTTCATTTTGGCTTATGATTTTAGAGGTTCAGTCCGTGATCAGGTGGCCCCCATTGCTTTTAGGCCTCTAGGACGAGGGTGTGATAGATGACTACAGCAAGGAGAGTATAGAAGAACAAATTGTTCACCTCATGGCAGGGGGCAACAGGGGAAAAGGAAGGGTCTCCAATCCCCTTCAAAGTGTCCCCATGATGACCTAAGGCCATCCAGGTAGACCCTCCCTACTTCCTCAAGGCTCCATCACCTCCTGGTTCTCCACTCTGGGATCAAGCCTTAAGTACCAGGGCATCTGGGGGACGTTAAGCCTCCAAACCGTTGATTTGTATGTAATGCTATTCTGAGGTACAGTGAAAGCATATCTACGGAATTGTATGTTCATTCTGACCATCACACATCAATAAAGTATGGATTTTAATACAGCATATAAATGATGATAATGGCTAACACTTTTCCTTTGAAAATTATTATAGTTTACAAAATAGCTTTACGTGAATCATCTCTTCCTATTTTCAAAACCCTATGGCAGGTAGGACATAGATTAGTACTTGCATTAATTGTAGGAGGAAAACGAAGCCTTTTTGGAGGTTAAGAAGCTTGCTTTGAGTAACAGAACTAATTGGTGTCAGATGTAGGATTCAAACCAAGACTCCAATACTCTTTTCCATCCCCCTACCACTATTGCTAGAAAAATGTCCTTCTTTGAAAACTTATAATCTGTAAATTGTTTTAGTACTTATTATTTTATTTTACAAAAGTAATAAATAGCTAACACTTGTTGAGTCATTACTAAATTGAGTCATTGTGTTGAATGCTAAGTGCTCTAGACAAATTATCTGATTTATGACATAGGTATAATTGTTCCCATTTTTATGGATGAGAAAATTCAGGCACAGAGAAGTTTTATAACCTCACAAAGCCACAGCAAGTAAGTAGTGGAGCAACAATGTGAAAAGTCGGCATGACCCCAGAGGGCTGCTTGCAGGGCTCTGCAGCCTCGCAGCCTTGCCTCCGTCTTGTGATGCAGCAGGGATGCCACCGTCCTGGTCTGTGTTGACTGTGTGAGGCAGGAGGTCAGGTTCTAAATAACCAGAAGAAACCAATCGCCTCTCTTCTAGGTGGTGTTCTTCCCTGTAACCCTCCACCTATCTCGGGCCTCCTTTCCAATCAGCTGATTATTTTAGTCACAAAGGCATCCCCTTTCTTCCTGTCTCTGATACCAGAAAACCACTGAGTTTCATTTCCCTCACTTGCTGTACTCCTTCGGTCTTCAGGAATTCCTGTTTCTTTGTGGTAGGCATCTCTAGAGCTTACTTTTGTTTCTTCTGTCCTACTGCCATTAGAATAGCCTGGCCATTTAACCAGACAGGGCCTTTCCAGCTTTAGAAACTTTCTGCATTATAGCTTATCTTGTTCCCAATCATCCCCAAAGCCCAGCAGTCCTTGTAACCTTGTGTGCTACGAACCTATTGGGCTAGCGCTCCTTGGGCCACCACAACAAGCCTTGTGTCTTAGACTCTCTCTAGGTTCACTGTTTCCTCTCCTCCCTCCTGTCAAGTTGGTCTCTTCCCAGTTCCTAACATGTGTCCACTTCACAGTGGCCAGGAAGGGGAGACAGAGACAGAGATAGAGAGAGGAGGAAGAGGAGGAGGAGAAAGGTGCCAGATCCCATTATCTTCAGGGCCTGCCCCTAATCACCTAACTTCCTCCCACTAAGCTCCACCTTCGAAAGGTTCCAGCACCTCCCGATGGTAACACAAGCTGGAGACTAAGCCTTAGCCATATGGGTCTCTGGGGGACATTTACCATCCAGACCACAACAGCGTCCTTCTTGGATTCTTATTGTTCCTGTAGAAGGTGAGAGTAAGTTGTTTAATGTTATTTTCTAGTTGTCTCAGTATTGATCTCGTCTCCTCCACTAAAAAGGCCAATCCATTTCTGTGGTAGAATCGTCTCCCCATTTTCTTGAGCAGCTAAGGAACCCATTCCTCTGATTTCTTCCTGAGTTCATGGTGGCTGGTTTTTCTCAGGAGGTAAAACAGTGGGGAAGGGATGGGGATAAAGAGAGTCTTCTACATGAAAGACCACAGCAAGCAGAATCCGATTATAATCTAGGAAGTAATACGTTCAAGTGGAAAGTAGCTCAAGGCAGATGCCTCACAATAATTCATGAAACAGTTTTACCAGAAGAGACACTGCTGGAGGCTGCTGAGCATCAGTTGGAATCAGCATGGGAAATAGCCGTTCATCAAAGGTAAAGTTGCTCCAGGCCGATTTCTGACAGATTAACGCTTTGGAAACACAATCGCGATAATAATGAAGTTAGCGTATAAGTGTATTTGAAAAGTGTGTCGTATTTTCCAAACTGCGTTTTCAAGTACTATCTTAGGAATCAAATTCTTCTGAGATGAAAGGAGTTCCTAAGGTCATCTGGTAGAAATAGGGATAGCATTTTCTGAATAACAATAATAGACTTTGCCCTTTGGTGTTTCGCTGACTGAGCTACCCTGTCACCCATCCCATTCTGCCAGAGACATATCTGTGCGCCTGTAGATTTCTACAGTGTGAATGTATGTGTGTACCTACACATATACAGGAGTATCAAAAGGGGTCAGTATTGACGTTCTTCCAACCACGAGTGGTCTTTCTTTCTTTCTTGTTTGTAGACACAATAGTTGCAACAGTTAGGCTTTATTGAAAGAGAAATAGGATTACTCTAAATTTCTTTAGCTCCCCGAAGCATAACAAGAAACAAAGCCTGTAGGCTAAAGGAAGGACTCAGGTCATAGAATTATTTCCAGACCTGCAAGCACTGGTTCCATCTGCGGCAGCTCGGCCAGGAGGCTGGGTACTTTAGGACAGGAGAGTGATGAATTGTAGAGCAGGAAACTTCACATTTCTGGTCCCATAGGATCAAGAAATGGAGAAAGGAGACTGAAGCTGGAGAGACACTGCCCTTGATTTTCTGTCTCTGGGCCTTGCAGAGGGGAAAGTGTGTGTTAGGTTAAAATCCCCCTGGAATCCTTTCCCCCCATTTCTTATTTAAGGCTCTGTATGGAAACAGGCTTGCTGCGCCAGTCTGGGAGCACCCACATCAGAGTAAACTCTGCAGTACCATGTGGTTAGGCAGGGGAAGGCTTGAGTGCAGCTTTCCCAAGCTACCCTCAGTTCCTGTGTGGTGTGGCAAGAACTCAGGCTCTCCTGCGTGTCCTTGGTGGGGTGGCGTCCAGATGTTGGCTGCGTGTGGCTAGAAGACTTACCAGAAAGGACGACTGTGGTGGGCAAGATGGTGCTGGGGCCAAGGACTACAAAATGAACTGCCAGAGATCTGACCGCACTGGAGGCGCGGCCAGGCCCAGAGGCCCACAGAATAGAAAGAGAACCAGGGAAAGGGGGTTAAATTAGGTAGGAGGGAAGCTGGGCTCTAACTGGGCCCCGAGAGAAAGTGTACCACAAGCCACCCAACCCATAGACTTTAGCAGAAAATGCAGGCTGAATGCCAAGGGATGGGACAAGGTAGCTGCCCATCAGTGGTCACCAGTCCAGGGATCAGCTCAGATGAGCCAAACAGACACATGAGGACCTAGAAAACAACATGGAGTCCAGCCCACCTTTATTCACCTTATATGCCCAGGTGCCATCTTGAGGAGAGAAGGGAAGGAGAGAGACATCTGAAACTCTGGGCATTGCTCCAAGAGAGACTGAGTTATTGAAGAAAATTGTTCCAGAGCAAGGGAATAGACAGAAATTAGAGGGCTGGAGTAACTTTAGTTTTTCCTATCACAATGGAATGGGAGTTTACAGGATAAATTGGAGCATTTCTTCAAATCCTCTGTGCTCTACTCCCACAGCAGGGTGAGTGTTAGTGACCCTACGTGTGGCCTAACCTTCTCATCTTTGAGTGTAGGAAAAGGTTCATCTGGACCATGGTCCGACATGCAGACAAGTGGATATTACTGTCTCCACCCTACACACGCAGAAACCAAGGTTCAGCGATGATTTGGCTTATCCCGGGTCAAGATGTCCACAGTCCCAGCTCAGAAGCACGCCTTCTGCCTCCTGGGTTCGGCAGCCCCAGACATCTCTTCCAGCTTTCTTGCATGAGAATCCTACGGCTGGAGATACTCTTCTGCCAGGGTCACCGCTGGGAGTGGTGAGACCCTACGTTGCGTTATGCCAAGTGTTTGCAATGGTACGGAGCTGATAGGACAGTGATTCGCCTAAGTGTTCCTTTTCCTTTCTTTCTTTTTTCTTCCAAGTATCACCTAAAACTGAAAACTTTATTGGCTGCAGTTCTCATCCATCTGCAAAAACACATTAAAAAGAGAAAGAGGTTGGCAACTGACTTTAGGCCTTCCCCCCAGAGTGCTCCTTACCTGACTTTAACCAGATGCTGGGCTTAGCCTGTCTCTCCCCTACATGCATAGTGTGTAAAAGACAGAAGAAATACAAGGAATGCTTGTTATGCTGTGGACTCTCTCCCGCACCCCCCTTCCATCCCAGGACCGGATATACAAGTTCCAGAAGAGGAATATACGTCCCCAGAGTCTGAAATCAAATCTGGAATTCATATCCTCTGTAAATGTACTTTATTAAAAGCAGGAATCAAGAAAGGTTTTAGAATTATTATATTGGAGAGGTTGATTGAGCAGAGGACTTAGAATTAGGGATAATTTTAGACATGTTTCACAGGCAGCTAACTGTGGAGGAACGGAAAAACTGGGCATTTTGGCATCACTCCTATCCCAACGACTTTAAAATCAGCCCTGGAACTGTGTTACCAAGTTGGGAAAGAAAATAAAACGAAAGACCACAGTGAGGTCCATTCATCCATAATTATCACAACCAGCAGAACTGAATTTTTTCTGTTTTCTTTTTCTTTTTTTTTTTTTTTTTAAATACTAACGATTGAATCCAGGGCCTAATGCATGCTGGGCAAGCACTCTAGCACTAAGCTCCACCTCCAGCCCTTTTTTATTTTTAATTTTGAGACAGGGTCTTGCTAATTTGCCAAGGCTGGTCTTGAACTTGCAATTCTTCTGGCTTGACCTCTCAGAGTGCTGGGATTGCAGGCATGCACCACCACGCCAGGCTTAAACTGAAATTTTTGCAGACACATAGTAGGTAAAAATTCCCGGCATCACGCTGTCAGTTTGAGATTATTCTTTGTAAAATCTCCAGGCCGACATTTATGCTATTGCAACCTTTGCCTGCTGCCAGGGCTGGACGGGTGAGAGTTTGTGTGTGTGCGTGCATGTGTGTGCCTGCATGCTCACGTGTGTGTAGCAACTGCAATATCGATTGAGGACCAGAATTAGAAACAAGTGAAGCTATGGGATGGAAGTGTGCACGGTCACCCAGCCACACTGCGGGAGCCTGCGGCCCATACTGCTGGGGGTCTCGGTATGCAACCAGGAACTTACCCGTAATTCCCTCAATGCCCGGATGGCTTTATATCAGTCAACTCTCTCTGAACAATGCTCCCCCCTCAGTTTGGCATCCTTTATATCAGTCAACTGTCTGAACAACGTTCCCCCCTCGGTTTGGCATCCCTCATGCTGAATACCACTGTGGCTCACGGTACTTCTCTGATGAAAACCATCATTTCCTGGGGGTCAGCCAACTCCACAGCAGGAGCAGAGTGATTATGGGATTCACATTATGGTAATAAAAGAAGAGCTAAGCCCTTTAACCGGTCAGAGAAAGCCAGGGGCCTCTTATGACCCAGCAGAAGCCCCTGGACTCTGAGAGGTCCTGGAAGAACAGAGGGGGCGTCAGTATTTCTGAGCTCATCCAAAGTGGCGCTATTAGGGCGTTTGCTGCAAGGCTCAGAGGGAAAGGTCCGGAATGCTGAGTGCGATGCACCCAGAGGGCCACCGGCTGGCTTCCTGCCACCGTCAAATTCAAGCTGGTCACCTGTTCCCTGCTACTCTCCAACTACAAGCAGCACTGCTCCTATGGCTTTGTCTGCAAAACTCCCCATTCCAGAACATGTGGAAAGGTACTGTGACCTCGTGGCTGCCTTGTCATGTTGGCTGCCTTTTGAAAACTTTTGAGTTATTGTCTTAATTATAGCAGCCGTAAAGGAGAATTTGAAATCGCCCCTGCAGTGGCTCTCAGGAGAACAGCAAGGGGATCATTTTCTCTGCTCCATCTTCTGGAGAGAGCAGCCCGCCCCTCCTCCCTCCAGCAGTCCGGCCTCAGGAGGAGCCGGCGGAGGGGCCTGTGGGAAGGGTGGCTGCTCAGACCCCAAGCTTCCTGCTGGCCCAGCGGGGCTCCTACGCTTCCTCAGGGAGGCAACTTGTAGTGTTTGTCCAAAAACTCTTAGGTAACCATGCTCCGTTCCACCAGAGGAGGTCATGTGGCATAGAGGGAAAAGTTGTGTTTTTCTGTGGCTAGCTAAGGTCACTGAGACACTGCCAGGCGGCCACGTTGACAGAACCCCTCGGAAGAGAGGAGGCTCCTCAGGAGCCAGGAAGTGACATGTGTTGTCGAGTGCAAATCGGTGCAGTCCAGAGAGCCCTGGGCACCCGGCCGTGACACTAACACAGCAGCACACTGGTCCTTCGCCTCTGAAACGTCTCTCGGAAGGCACCAGCCAGTGAACAGATCTGCAAGCAGTTCGTGCAAAACTGCTTTCCGGAATTCTCAGGCTCCTCCGCCGGAGCGTTCCAGGGAATGTGTTCTTCACTAGTTCCTCATGGCTGTGTTTGTCATTATGACTTCGGCCCGGGCGCCGCGTCTCCTCCTTGCTCTGGCTCAGTCATCCCGTTTATTTTTAAGAGGGAAAAGCTTCCCCAAATGCATTGAGGCCACCAGGTTCTGAAGGCCTAGAAGGAGCTGGGCTGATGTCTCCTGAGGAGCGTGAGGAGGGCTGTTTCTGGACCCCGAGACCAGTCTGCTGCTGCGACCTGCACCACGCGCCAGCGTTCAGCAGGCCATTCTCGCGTGGATGTTTTCATCGTCTGGTTTTTTTCTTTTTTCACTGTGGTGTAACTATATTTTATAGAGCAAAATGCACAAATCTTAAGCATACCACACAATGAATTTTGACGAAGTGTGATCAAAAACTGTGGTGAACGTTCAAATTTTTAAAAATTTATTGCAGTAAAAGAAAGAATATGTTGCCACTAATCCTCCCCGAATCCCCCCCTCACTTGAGACACACGTATCCCATCGTTCTCAGCGCTTTCGGAAGCAGCTCTGAATGCTCGCTCATGGGCGTCTTCAGTGCTGTCCAAGCTACCTCAGTGACCTGAGTCAATTTGGAATGTTTACCTTTCATGGTCATTTTGACTCTGGGAAGAGCCATCCCTTCTGTTGAATGGCACTAGGCAGCAGCGTTCATTGTATTTTTATCACATCTTACAAAGACAGTCTCAAAAGTGAACAACCAGGGGTTTGGGATTTAGCTCAGTGGTAGACTGCTTGCCTAGCAGGCACCCTGAGTTCAAGCCCCAGCACCACCCCCCCAAAAAAAAGAAAGAAAGAAAAGAGGACACCCACAACTGCTTCAGAAAGTAGCAAGAAAGCCGGGAAAGCTGTGTTGGAAGTGAGAGGGAGTTTCTGAGGAGGAATAAGAACAGCGTGTCTTTTGCTGTAACAAAGTTTTAAAATTTTAAATGTATACGTGTATTTTGACCACGCCTCATACACTCATTTGGGGGATGGTGCCAGGGAGGGAACGCAGGGCTTCGCACTTGCTAAACCCCCAACCCCTCAAACACTCATTTAACCATCACCTGAGTCGAGACTGAAGACCCTTCCCAGCGGCCCCTCACCCCGCTGCTGTCCAACCTTCAGGAACCACGTGCACATCTTAACCCTCCTGGTAGGTGAGCTCCCACTCCAGCTGGAGCTTCTGTCGCACTGAGCGCCCACCAGCACGAGCGACAGCCTTTCACCCCCTCAGCCAGCCTTGCCACAGCTGGGTGACAGGACTGGTGTGCCCGATAACTTTGTAAAAGAAAGCAGACCCCATTGCTTTCTTTTGCAGAGTTACCAGCTTGCAGCGCAGAGGGGTTGAGCAACTTGCTCCTGGCCACACAGCAGGAAGGAATGAATGGTTCCCGGCTTGGATTCAGCTGTTCCGCACTTGCTCTGTTAACAATGCCAACGTGCCACTTTCAGGAGGGTGCAAAGCAGCTGTGGCACGGGAGTGAGCGTGATCAGGACGCAGACCACACACGGCAGGAGGGTGGATGCGCAGAGAACCCCTGTGTCTGGGTGGGACAAGTGCTGGCTCCTATGCCAGGTTGTTCTCACCCGGGGAGTTACCCCCAGTTAGCAAGCTTCTGACGTGAGCTGTCTCCTCGCACCCAGCCCCCTTTTATGTGTCCCAACCGCAAACGAACAGAACACCGGCCCCACCTTTCATATCCCCGGAACCAGCTGCAGAGCTGGGCCGGCCTTTCCAGGCCAGGACCTTTGGCAAAGGAAGTAGGTGGCGTTCAGCAGTCTGCACGCGTCTGCCCTGTCAACACCAGCTCCGCCCTCCTTCCGCAGAAGACGCCCATCCTTCTTATCCTCACCATCTGCCTAGTCTCCAGATTATTGGTTCCTTTGGATCGTGCTTCTGTTGTTTAACCTGATCATCTAATCTCTCAGCCTTTCCTGAATGGCACTTTACTCTTTAGACGGCCATGTTTGTGTCCATTTAACACAGCACACAGCAAACGCGCCCTCTGCTGAAAACCCTCCCGCAGAGCCACTGAGGAGAGTCCAGACTCCTCCAGGTAGTGTCCCTCCCCCCACCCCATCGCCCACTTCTGACTCCTGGGCACCCTCCTGTCTCACCTTTGTCTCACTTTCCTGACCTAGACCCTCTCCTTCCGCCATTAGCCCACCATCTTCCCACCTCCACACATGCCCAAGCTCCGCTCTCTCTGCTTGGAGCAACCCAACCCTTGGGTCCATCTGGTAAGTGCCTTCCAAGGAAGGTCCCTTCCTGCCCGGAACGTCTCAGTCTCTCCCAAACCCCTAAGAATGGACCGTTCCTTGTCTTTTGGCCACGTCTCCTCTCCTAGTTGAACCCGCAGCCATGTACCCTCAGATCCGCACGGGGCTGGCTGCACGGAATGGGCGCCCAGGGCAGAATCACCGCCCACATCTTCCTGCTAAAATACTATGCCAAGAAAACCAGGTAGCGAGTGTTTCCTCTATGCCAGGCACTATTTTAAGTGCTTTTTTCCTCCAATTAAGCTTGCTTTGTAGAGAAATGTCTTTTTCTCTAGTATCAATTACTTAGCAGGTCCTTGTGTCTGAACAGTGTAATGTCGTAGGCTTCAGAGAGTGCGATAGAATTATTATTACTTTTTTTTTTGGCTGTACTAGGGACTGAGTTCAGGGCTTTGCACATGCTAAGCAGGCGGCCCGCCACGGAGCTGCACCCTACCCCCAAAGTTACTTTCGCTCGTTGTATCTATAGGAGTCAGTAAGGGCAACCGTCTCTCACTGATCGGAGGGTGGCACTTCCCCGGCCTGCACACTGGATGGGGGCATCTCTGGCTCACTCATCTCAGGGGGATGTTTGTCATAGTTTATTTTTGTTCTGAGCTTTAAAAATGCTAATTATTTGAAGGGCAACTTCATTTATTTTGTCAGTCTCATTCTTATATCTGAAAACATAAATAAAAAATCAACCAGCAAAAATTTATTCTAGGTATGCAAATAATTTGCTTTTAAATTTGTGTTCTGAGCAAACCCTCAGGACTGTATCTGTTCGTTTCTTTTTCTTTGTTTGTTTTGTGTTTATTTTGTTTTTTGAGACAGGGTCTCATTATGTACTTCAGGCTGACCTTGAGCTCACTATGTAGTCCAGGCTGGCCTCGAACTTGTGGCAATTCTCCTGCCCCAGCCTGCCAAGTGCTAGGATTACAGACTTGTGTATCTGCTCATTTCCAGGCACTTAAATGCTATGGGGGAAGTGTGCTGGGTCTGAGGAGGGCAGATTCAGCTCCCCTAGATTTTTGAGGCAGGACAGAACACAGAACAAAGTGTCCCGGAAGGAAAGCAAAGGCCAGCACCTGAACCTTGCAGACTCCTACTGATCACTGGGAAATGCCAGCATCCCTCAGGAGACAGCCGGTTTAAGGCCACCAGTATGTACTTCTCGATTCATTAATCTCTTAGGATGAGACCAGAGACAGGGAATCTGCTCAAGACGAGCACAAAGTGCACTATGACTTTGCCTTCTTATAAAGAGCCATCTCTCACTCCATTGCCTCTTTCAGCCTTTATGAGGTTAAATGCTCCAAAGCAGACAGCCTCAGGTTCAAACAGCCGCAAACCCGGGAGTGACGATGCACCCTATGGCGCGTACCAGGAAGGCTGCTGGGTCCAGGGGAGGCGATGAGCAGAAGGAAAAAGAAGCCCGCAGAGAGAGGCCCAGCAGGAGGAGAAGAGGCAGCGTGGATCCTGCTGCTGGTCTGGGAGCCCCTCGGGGCAGGCAACCCCTCCTTGGGGAGGAGTACTGCTCTCCTTGACTCAGAGCCCAGAACACAGAATAGGTGGCTGACATGCTCCACCATTAAGGTGGAGACTCAACATTGTTCTTTGTTTTTTAAATTTCTTAAGAGAAGGGAGAGAGCTGGGCATGGTGGTGCATACCTGAAATGTCAGCACTCTAGGAGGCTGAGGCAGGAGGATTGCAAATTCCAGCCCAGTGTGGGCGATTTATCAGGTTAAAAACTCTTGTTTCAAAATTTAAAAATAAATAAAAAGGGCTGGGGATGTAGCTCAGTGCAAAGGCCCAGGGAGAGAAAGAGAGAGAGAGAGAGAGAGAGAGAGAGAGAGAGAGAAGAGGGATGGGTTATTCTTCTGAAATTAGATGAAAACTCAGTGAAGTTTTTTTTTTAATAGGTGAGAAATCTGATTGCATTTTTATTCATTATCTTTTTTTTAATTAATTAATTAATTAATTTAAAACCAAGAACATGTATTGGTACATTCTACATACATTGGTCACATTCATTACATTTATTCTGTACCTATACATGGTGCATCTTGGTTCTCCCCCTCTCCCCCGCCCCTCCCCTCTGCTCCCTCCCTCCCTATTTACAGCAGATTTATTCATCATTTTCCATATTTTCCCTTTCCCCTCTCTTTCCCCTGTTGCCTTTCTGCTTTTCCCCTTCTTTCTTTCTAGTACTCCTCT
>PVJO010017993.1:0-37874 GCA_004026905.1 Hystrix cristata | reverse complement strand
GTACCGTAAGAGAGAGGGAAAATAGTCAAAGATATCTTAAGTCCAGACTTTCTTTGCATTGACAGCAAACCTGACTTGTGTTCAAAGAGTAGATGTCAGCCACTGGAAAGCAGACACCTCTGGTCCTTAAGGCACCATCTATTAATCGGGAGAAAGATGAGCACCAGCTGAAAATAAAAATAATTGGGTAAGCTTCAACAGTGTGCCCCTTTAGAGGGAATAATTACATGTGGCTATCAAGACAGCAGTTTTGGCAATCAGCTGTGATGGTCAAACAACTGAGGCTATCAGGGCAACAATACGAACCATGTGTAGCTGGCTATTTCAGCAAGATCAAACCATCAGTTTAGGGCCTGACTCAAATACAGCCTTTGCTTTCATGAGTATAAATGTTTTCTTTCCTTCTTATTCTTATTACAGGAGATTGCTATTAACTGTGACCTATAAGAAAAGTTCTGACTAGTCTATTCATAATTACAAACCTCAAAACCGTAGAAGGGTTGTTGTCATTCAATTTGGCCAGGACATGTGAGAGTGCACTCTGATTTGAAATAACTATTTTTTCTCTTTTTATTTTCCCTGCCTTCCTTCATATATATCTAAAATGTACCAATAAATTTTCTTGGTTCAATAAAAAAAAAATAAAATAACTTCTTTGTGTTATATGTTTGTCCATCTGTCTGTTCAATGTGTGTTAATAACTAGTAAAAAAAATTTATTTTTAGCTCAGCAATTTCTTTTTACTTCTATTTTTTGGTGGTTTTTGAAATTTCTATAGAAAAACCATTTATGTAGGTTTTCAGGGTAGCCAAACATTTAAAACATTAACAGATAAAGACTGACAGATTCAAGGCTTATGTAGAAATAAAAGTCTTAAAGTTTGAGAGCATAAAGTTTATATGTGATTGGGTTGCTGTATGTTTCTATGTGTCAATGTTCAGGTATATATTCTATTTTAGCTGGTATATAGATGATAGCTAGGCGCTCATGATACAGCCCAAACACATTTGTTCACAGGGTTACCAGTGAGTTCACAAGATAAAAATAAAGACATACTTAAAGTTGGTAACGTATTTCCATCCAGCTTGTTAGCTAATTGGAATAACATCAAAAGATATTATAAATCTTTTTGTAATGTGACGTCATTTATTTTTATAAATGTAATGTCTATTGTTGTTTGTCTACAATAATTTGTTTTTCCTTGGTGAAAGATAGTATGTATAGCGTAAAATGTTTAAATGTTATGATTTGGTTCTCATAAGTCATCTAAAGCAATTGTTAAGATATGTTTAAGTTGGTTATAGTTAAAAGGCTAAGCTATCTATGTCTAAAGCAATAAGGTTTTCTCAACATATTGAAATTTTCTTGGTTAAACTTACAAACTATACTTTAAAAAAGTTTCTATATTTTACTAAATGAGTTTCTCATGTTCTCCTTTTTAGGCTTTTGGTTACTAAAAAGTGAGCATGAAGAGTAAAAGAGTATTTGAATGTTAATGTACAAAATGTCTTCAGTAAATGGTTCATAATGGGTTAAATAAACAACTATTGTCTTAGTTTATGATATAACATATGTTTGGGCATATATGTATCTATACATCCAAAAACAAGCTATGCTGTAAGTCTTAGCCTTAGACTTAAATTTATAGAATTAAGAGTAGTAAATTTAATATATTCAAATAGCTAATATGTGCTCTCTATTATACAATATATGTTTAGACCTTAAACATGTAAAATGATCAAAATGTGACACCCTTTTAAAATAGGTCCTGACATTTAAACTTGTTCCACAAACATTTTTTTAATCTATAAATGAGATACACTTGTACATTGGGTAATAAGTTTATTTGCAGTCATTCACACTGTTTCCTAAACTTATAAGAGCTGCAAAGATGTCCTTAATTCTTGTCAATATAGTTACACCTTACAAAACCTGTTAGAACGGTCTAAAATTTGTCTTAAGAGTCGAAACTAAATATATGTAAAGATTTCTATGTAGCTCTTTTAACAATTATTGCTAAATTCATGGTATATTTGTGTTTCCCAAGTTGTATAGGCCTTCAAAAATGCAAAACTGAAAAAAAAATGTATCATACAGGTGACTACCATGCCAAAGTAGTTTATGAGATAATTTTTTTTAAAGGCTCAAGCATCTGGCTTTCTCTTAATTGTTTTGCAGCTACTTGTGCTGAAATGTGCCTGCCAACCCAATATAAGACAGCCTTCCAGATCATATGGATACTTTTGCAATGTTTGTGCTTTGTGATTGTTATGTGTATGTCCTATATATGAAACGGCACTTAGAGATGCTCAAACATGGTGTGGTGTGGCCTAGGAAATGTCACTCTAAAAATTAGAGGTTGGATATTTGGAAGCTGTAAAGTACAGTTATAAACAAGTACATTCTATTTAACTGTCACTCTGGTAACAAAAATGGTGAAAATAATGAATAGGCAAAAGTTTCTTTATGTCATTTAGTATCTTATAATTAGATAAAGATAACTGACTAAAAAGTTATTCTACCCTAAAATGAACATTTAAATGTGTTTTAGAGATGTTAATGTCATCACAATAGTCATGCTAAAATGTTATATTGCCCTTCATATCAAACCTACTCTGTAAAATTTTATCTGTTATCATCTTACAAGAATTCTACTTCTAAGACAATCATGGTGTTTAATGAAGTAGCAGTTCATTGATCATACAATATACTTCAGGGTGCTCAATATTAGATAAGATCATAAAATTAAACCTACTGCTCCCACTATAATGCTGATGTAACCAATCTTCTCTTCTGAGTGTTCAACAACTGAGGTTTGAGAACCAGAGCTAGAAAAATAACTGGGCTGAGAGGACAGCCAATATTTTGGTCCTGGCCCTCCGAGGTCAACAAGGACTCAGGACATGAGGGGAATTTTTCTATAGGCTCCTACAACTTTGGTGAGTTACCCAATCTCCTGTGCAGGGCGATTGTTGAACCCCAGAGGATAGGAGTCAACTATTGTACAGTATGCCACAATGGAGAGTCACCGGAGAGGAACATCTCCCGGGCTTTCACAGGAAACTACATGGTCAAGTCATGTTATGACCCATCCTGGTGGCTGATGCTGACAGAGAAGCTGAGAGACTCTATACATGGTTCCCAAAGTGACCCTTGAGGAGCCTCAACTGACCTTGATAGACAGCAAGAGGTTACTTTTGATTACACAGGTCCCACTTTATCTTGGTCTTAAACACCCAGCAGAAAAGTATAAACAAAAGATGTCAAAAATAACACATAGTAATAAAGGCTAGATATAGAAAGAGGACTCCAATCACTGATCTCTGCTGTGAGTGTCTAGCTACACCCATTGCTGACCACTGTACCGTTGTGGTTCAGTAAGACTAGAAAACTATGGAAGCTATAAAAGTTCAGCAAGAATCTTTAAATTCCTTAGCTAATTGTCTTTCAGAACCAGTGAACTCCCCATCTTCTTACAGCTACACCCAGAAGGACTTGTGCACTAATAAGTGAGATTTGTTATCTTTATACAAATAATTCAGATATGGTGAAACAACTCTTAAAAGAAATATCAGACTTATAGACAACCTTCATTAATAGACGGGTCTAGGAATCAGCTGTTACAGTCATTATTCTAGTCCCTCAGGAGCAGCACTTGGATGTGGCTCTTTCTGCAACCCGACTTTCCATTCTAATGCTGCTTATACTTTGATTCTATATGCTTTAATCTCTTGGAGAATTTTGTTTATTCTTGCTCAGAGGCTGCCAAGCCTCTTGGATCATGCAGATGAAATCAAGGACACATGTGCCAGACTCTTTTAACCAGGATCTACTAGATCAACCTCGTGTAGGGAGTTCATAACTACTAAACTCCAATATGACTTTTATCCAAGGCCCATTACATTAGCTCTTAGGAAAAGGCTCCTGACTGTGGTCTTCCTTACATTGGCCCTTCTCAGCTCAAAGCAGCTAGATTGAAACACTTATTCTCCCCTAACTGCAGTTAGAGATAGCCCTTTAGAGGGAAAGTAGCTGAGTTAAGTAGAAATTAATATACAGCCAGAGACTTGGCTGTCAAGGAAGTCAGCGAAAAATACAGATACCAGAGTGGTGGCCAGAGGTGCATCAGAAGAAGGCCTGGCCTCAAAATAAAGTCTCAATGGCCAGACTTGCATACTTCCCTGGAGAATAAGCAGAACTGGAGACTATATAGAAATTAGCACCACCCTCTCTGTTAATCTCAGATAGGCATCAGACACTCAGGTGGGTGACCAGAATACCTGGACCCATCTCTTCCCAAAATGTTCCAATTTTAGAAGTCATAGATAAGCCAAGGTTAATGATGTCAGACATATATCCTTGCTTCGTGCCCCACTTCCCTGTTGGATCAATATTAGCTAAGCAGCTATACTTGTAATCTTATAGGTTGATTGTAGTTTGACCCATGTTGTACCCATATTGTGACTTTGCTGCATAAATTACCCCTGACAAAGGGCCTCAGTGGAAGCCCACTTGGGATCTCTCCTGTCTCTCAGGAGCTATTCCTATTCCCCAAATAAACATTTCCTACTCTTAAAAAAAAAAGAAGAAAAGAAAAACAGAAAGAAAGAAAGAAAGAAAGAAAGAAAGAAAGAAAGAAAGAAAGAAAGAAAGAAAGAAAGAAAGAAAGAAAGAAAGAAAGAAAGAAAAGAGAGAGAGAGAGAGAAAGGGAGAAAGGGAGAAAGGAAAAAAAAAGACAACCTACATTTATCTAACCAGCTAAAACACAATTAAAATTTGAAGATAAAATAGAGATGCTTGCATCTACAAAGCCAAAGACCTTTCGCCTCCACAAACTCTGGGAGAACTCTAATAGGAATACTTCAGAAAGAAGACAGGTAAACCCAGAAAGACAAAATAAAATGAGAAGGAATAGCAAGCAAACAAAATCATAATCATATGCATAAATGAAGATAAGAACTGTGCAAAATAATATATATATTAATGACTAATTATGGGCTTAAAAGATACAACTAACTGGCTAACAATAGAACAAGACTAGAAAGACTGACTAGCATTAAGGAATGCAGACTACTGATTCACAGTAGACTTTATTAAGTAATATTTAAGGAGCTGCTCTAAGGCATTGTGCATGAAAGGGTAACGTGTAGAGTTAATACGTGGGTAAAGTTGACTAAACATTGGCTTTTAAAACCATATGTATGACTTTTGGAGTCTAAAATATATATGAAATACAAAGATGAGGGAAAATAGCATAAAAGAGAAACAACAGTGATGATCCATGATCTAAAATATTCTCAGGGTTTCCATTTGTGTAAGAATTAGGAAAAGTACTACTTCGAGGTGGGTTAGTAAGAATCCATTTACCATGCCTAAGGTAACACTAAACTATTAATGAATAAATAGCTAATAAGCTAGTAGAGAGGAAAGTGGATAAGTAAACACTGAATCTTAGTGGAAATACAGAACATTTAAACTAGACGCAAAAGATAAATTGCTTCCAAAGGAACAAAATATAACCAAGAATAGACTTCTGCATAAGAATATGGCAACGGGATTACTTTTATTTTACATTAAATGAAATTAATTTTTTGTGTAATCATGGAGATCAAACCCAGGGTCTGGCGAATACTAGATAAGCACTCTACCACTGAGCTAACACCCTTACCCCTTCCAAGAACTATTAGAAACAAACCAAAAAACAAAACAAAACAAAGAGAACAAAGAACAAGGGAGACAGACACAAAACCAATAAGAAGAATATATCGCTGAATGTGTGAAATAAAATGAACTAGATATTTTTTAAAATAAGGAAAATGTTGTTTAAACTTTCTGACAAGAAACACCTCTTAAATATCAGAACCCAGAAAAGTTGAAAATAAAACAACGAAAACTCAATCATCAGAACAATTACTCAAAGTTGATTTAGCGATGCTACTAATAAAGTAGGCTTTAAAGCAAGAGTTACTACCGGAGATAAAGAGAAATTTCATGATGATAAAGGCGCCTCGAAGGATTTAGATCTGAAGGTACGTGTTTACAATCCTTGAGCAAATGGCTCACGGGGAGTAACCGCAGCGGCGACCCTCCCCTGCCCGTGGCCTGCTGTCTGGGGCAGCGGCCAGACACAGGCTGCACTTCGCACCCGGGAGGGACTAACTGGGTCAGGACTCCCCGGAGGTTGCCTTAGGAGGTGCGCACTGTCTGATGGCGGGCTAGAGATCGACTGTGCTGCGTCGGGCACTGCAGTCAGCAGCGCTGTGGCCGCCGCTCCGGGACCGCGCGGTGCTCAGCGGACCCGCACACGAGGCGGATGAGAGCGAGACTGAAGGTGGGCGCCGGCTCCGAGCAAGGCAGGACCGCAAGCTAGACGGCGCCGCGCCTGCGCCGACGCGGAGGGACGCGTGCTCATCACCGGCCGGCCAGAGTGGGGAAGGTCTCCCAGGCGAAGGCAGCCCGCCTCTGCGCAGCGCGGCCGAAGGCGAGGTCCAGTGCTTTCGGGTCAGACCCGGAGAGGAGGGTCCACACCGCAGCCCGGCGCCGCCCTTCTGCCCGGCCCCTGAGCTTCAGGACACCCGGCAAACTGCTGGGCTGGGCCGGGCCGCGGAGCGCGCTCCTGCCTGCAAGCCCGGGTCCGACCCAGCCCCGCCCAGCGCCCGGCCCCGGCAGAGCTTCATCACCCCGACAGGGATCCGGCGTTGGTGACGAGGGACCCAGGGGACCAGGCGGGCAGCAACCCTGCGGCTCCCCCAGCGGTGCCGCGGGAGGGCGGAGCGCTGGTCCCGGTGCAGGGAGAGGACTCCGCGCTCCGTTCCGCGTCCGGGCAGCCGGGTCCCCGCGCGGCTGGGGACACCCCCCGACCCTGCCAAGTGGGCAGTGTGCGGCTCCGCCTGGCGGGAAGCTGCCGAGTCGCGGGGACAGAAGCAGGCGCCGGCGGAGGGTGCACGATCCCCAGGCCCGAAACAGAGCAAACTCCTGCTGCAAACCTGGCGCCGCGGAGCTGCGAGCAGCGGTCCGCATCCTCAGGCGCAGGTGCCGCCCCGCGTGGCCGGCCGCGCCCAGGTCACGGCTACCTTCCGGAGGACGGCGGGGTTTGCGCTGCCAGCGCAGAGCGAGTGCCGGCCCCCCGCAGGGTTCTCTGGGTGTTCTGCACGCCAGTAGGTTACACATTTTGAGTTCTAGCCTCAGTCCTAGGATGTGTCTGTTATTTAAAAAATACTGTTTATTGTTTTTAAAAAGTGCATTATTAAGAAAAAAAAACAGAACATAGGTTCAAGGCTAAATTAAAACAAAGCTTCATGAAAACAATCAGTGTTTCCCTTTGGGTAAAAAGGACCTACGTAAGGAAACGTATTGCCTGGGGTTGAATTCCAGGTTCTGGGGGGAAGTCTGGAAGGGGCAGAGCAGCGGCCGGAGGGCGGGAGGCAGACCTCTCTGGCGTCCCGCTGGGCATACTCTTCTGAGGTGGCAGGCCAGCACTGGCATCCTTTAGGTTTCTTTCTCACCAGCTTGAAAGTCTGAGCTGCAGCCCACCAAGCTCACGCAAGGGATTTGCAGTGCTGTGTCTTTAAAAGCCTCTCCGGCTTCCTCAGCCCGGCTGTGGAGGAGAAGTGAACTGGGGCAGCCTCCACCCTGAACCCCGAAGGGACACTCCTAGGACGAGGGTGGGGACTCAAGTTCTCAAATGCAGCAGAGACACAGGGAGTAGGTTAGGTGTCTGAAGTCCGGGGAGGGTCAGAGAACTGAAGAGCCAGGCTCAGACATCTGGGATCTGCTCCATGGTGTGGCTCAATTCTGGGGATTTTTGCCCCTGGAGGTTTGATTTAAAATGTTGTGGGTGAGTCAGTTTAGAAGGTCCAGCCGCAGATGACCATGCCGCGGCCTCGGGCCAATGGCAGAGCTTTCCTCCTAGCAGGGTGAGCTGCGTCTAAGGCACAAGAGGACGTGGGCTCTGTTAGAGGGCACAGGGAGAGAGAAGAGGTTGGTGCAGATGCTGGGACTGCTGGCTGCGTGCTGCCCCACCCACCTCTTTGGGGACTCTAGAAAGGACTTTGGGTCCTGCCCTGGACACCATCTATGATCGAGCAACAGATGGGTCTAGAGTTGCTTTGGGGCTGGAAAGTTACATGATCCTCCAGTCATTTTAAATTGCATGTAAGAAATGAGCGCGGCACATACGGAAATATTCCGCATTAAAGGCATATTTTTGTGGCCAAGATCATAAGCCCCACATGGCACAGGTTTGCATTCTGCTTCCGCTGCACTTTTCCTCTGCGCTCCTGCACACCTCAGGGTCTAACTCTGCGCCCGCTGGCTGCTGCAGACGCCAGGTCCAGAGGTGGGGTCTGAAATCCGGCCCCTCCTCTACCGCTGGAGCAGGTGTCCTAATAAGAGCAGCTCCCACTGACCAGTCGCCTAGGACACAATTCCCGGAGTCTTCCATCCACCTGCGGGGCCTCATCTTAGCCCATTCAGGCCGCTACAATAAAATACCGCAGCTTATAAACAACGGAGACCTAGTTCTAAAACGATGGAAGCTGAGAAGTCCAACATCCAGGACCGGGAGGTTTGGTATCAGCTGAGGCTGGTTTCTGGGTCCACAGATGGCACCTTCTTGCAGTGTCTTCAACTGGAGGTGAGGGCTGGCCAGCTGTCCCTGTCAGAAGGATACTAACCCTCCCATGAGAACTCTGACTTCCTACCTCTCAAAGACTTTGCCTTTAAAACCGTCACATTGATGATCAGGATTTCACATGGATTTAGGGGAAACACAAATGTTAAGACAATCCCATTGCCTCTCTTGCCTCCCAAACTCAAGACCTTCTCCCCTGCAGTCCCTCAAAGCTTTGACTTATTCTAGCATAGATTTTAATATATGTGCTGCCAAAGCGAGCACATCTAGCCTAGATTTTGAAATTCTACATGCCAAATCTTACCTAAATAATCAGATACGGTTAAGACTGTGATATGGTTCGGATATGGCTTCAGTGTGCTCCTTAAAAGCTCACAGCCCACAGGTGTAAACTTTCAAAGTGGTATGTTGAGGCAGTGGGGACCCGTCACGATTCTGCCTATTTAGAAGTTAGGTTATTGTGTGCGTTGCTTTCAAATAGAGATTAACAGTTGTGCCAGGGTCCAGATAATTCCCATGGGGATGAGTAGAAATGAAAAGAGCAAGCCTGGCCTCTGAATCTCACTCTCTGAAACTAGAGAGGGAAGGAAAAGTGGAAGAGAGAGAAAGTAGGGGGGGAGAGAGAGAGTTTTTGTTTTTTTAATGGAAATTGGATCATGCAACATGAAATCCCATGATATGTGGCATAGCAAATTGGAGACCCAGAAGAGCTGGTGGTGTAATTCCATGTGAATCTGGAGGTTTGAGGACCAGGAAACTGACAGTGTAATTCCCAGTCTGAGGCTGAAGGCAGAGTGCATGACCCACCAGTGAGGATCTCCTCTAGAGAGACTCTCACAAGCAGATGCAGACATAGTAGTTTACCAGCTCTGTGGGTAACCCTTAACCTGGTACTGAGAGCCAAGAAGAGGAATGACTAGCTCTAGCCTCAACCACTGATGTCCCATCAGCTCCATTCTGTCAACAAGTCTATTTGCTGCTGTTGTCCGGATGAAAGAGAGAGACGTTTTGTCTTCATCCCACATGCACAGGCCAACTTCATCTAAGATTAAAGTGAGAGGAAAACACTCTAATTCTATCCCAAGACTTTCTTGTATTTAAAAGATATCAAACATCCTGTAAGTTTTAAAGTCATCAAGTAAACATGAAAATTCTTATTTTTCTTTCTCATTTTTCTGCTTCTAGATTCTGCCTGTAACTACCTGTGTGACCTTGGGCAGTCACATAATCTCTCTAAATCTCTTTTTCTTCATTGTTTGAATGATAGAATTCGCATCCTTTCTGTATCGGTCAGTGCTTACTAGAGAAAGAGATTTCACTGCATAATATATATATACATATACATACATACTATACATACAATACATACATATATATGTGTGTGTATGTCTGTGTGCATATATGTATATGTATATATATATATGACTTACAATAGCCGCCTGCAAAGTTAGGCGTGGAAGACCACAAAAGGGCTGTCTGTGCCCTGGAGACTCACTGTAGAGTCCTGTGAGAGTCCTTATCAGGAGGTCAAAGGGTCTGCGATGGAAACCAGGAGGTGGACATCCAAGGTGAAGGTGAAGACTGGATCTTCTCCGAAAAACAACAGTGAGCCTTCCTTCTTTCCCTTTTTAATCTATCCATGCTACAAGCCTATTGGTTGGTGCCACCCACACGAGGGAGGGACTTCCCTCTTCAGTCAGTCCATCATTCACAGCCAGGACTATGCTCAGCCAATCAGTTGGGTATTTCTTACTCAAATTGATCCCAGCAGTTAACTTTCACACTTCCTAAAGTAGATCTCTCCCCCAGGTTATTCCTTACAGTACTACTCTATTTTCTTTCTAGGATTTATCAAAACTTGTAAATACTTTATGCTTGCATTTATTAGTATTATTTAAAACTCTTCCTTTCCTATATGGCAAAGGTGATGTCTGTCTTTATTGTATTTCTTTTTTTTTAATTTACTTGCAGGCCCAAGGATTGAAGCCAGGACCTCACGTATGCTAGGCAAGTTTACCACCCAGCTCTTTTAAATTTTGGAACAGTCTGTCTAGATTGCCCCGGCTGGCCTTGGACTTGTGATCCTTCTGCCATTGTCTCCCCAGAAGCTGAGTTTACAGACATGTGCCAAAGTGCCCGGCCACTACTGTGTTTTTAGCGAGAAAGATAGGGAATTAGTACCTATCATTACCTGGCTCTACAAACACCATCCTGGAATGCAGAAAGAGCTGCGTAATTGCTGGCTGTTAGGCTATCATTATCCTTCGTGATCATTTTTAGAGAACAGCCTTCAGATGAGAACTGCGGTAGATGACACAGTGAGTACTGAAAACTATGTGCTGCACCAACCAGGAACTCATCTCTAATGAATGGAAGAAGGAAGCTCAACGGAAGAGTGCCTTCTCTGAGTTGTAAATTCATTTACTGATTTGAAATCTGCTTTATATTTAGTAATTACATTTTTGTGTGTGTGTTCTGGCAACCTTATAATAGGGAATCTGAAAATAGCAAATACTCTTAAAAGTAGAGGAATGTAGACTAGAACACACATGGAAAAAGAAGTTACTCCAGCGGACAATCCTCCATGTGGACGAAGTACTCCATAAATCTTAGTTCTTCTAAAGGGACGGGAGAGAACGTGCTAGCTTGTACACTTCCTCAGACCTCGTGGCTAGTATTGCTTCCTCAGGAAACCCAGGATTTTAGGAAAAGATGGGAGCAATTCTGATTGCTGCATGTGTGAGCGGGGGCCAGGATACGAAAGAAGGGTTCTGACTTCTGTTTTTAAAATATGGACTCCGAGCCCAGAGTGGAGGTGCATGCCTATAGTCCCAGCATTCTGGGAAGCCGAGGAAAGAGGATGGCAAGTTCAAGCACAGCCTGGGCAATTTAGGAGACCCTGTTCCAAAATAAGCTGAAAGAAGGGCTGTGGATGTGCAAAGGCCCCCAGTACTGTATATGCACCCCTCAAAGTGTTCTTCTCTAATGGGGCATTTTCTCTAATTTTATCAGCTTTTCTCATTGTTCTACCTAAAAGTAGTCAAGACTAAAAAAACTACCTAGGCTCAGAAAAGGGGCGGAAATAATTGATGGGAAACCCCCAGAAGGAAGGATTGAGTCATGGCCTTGGAGAGGAGGGATCTCTGGGTCCATTTCCCCTTTTTCCTACAGTGACACCACCATGTTAAATTCCAGATTGCCCTCCATGAAAGGACAATCTGCATCTCATTTCTCCTGGAATGTGGTTTCAATTTAGGATCTGAGTTTCCAGACTGACTTGTGAACATCTAAAGAACTCAGTGTCACCAGGACATGATGCTTCCCAAAAGCCAGCTGGCCATAACCAAAGGGACGGGCAGTGATTAGCTAGCTGTCACTGTGTCAATGGTCAAAGGTGCTGAAGGGATGAAGGAAACCGACGTGGGAAAACAGAAGGAAAGACAGAGGGTGACGCGGGAGAGGGGACATGGCACCGGAGACCTTCTCTGTGAAACGGTTTGGTGGAAGATGGATATACATGGGGAATAGAGAGAGAAAGATGGAAATTTTACAGATAATCTATAATGTGCCATAAAATCACTTTGACCACAACAAATAGATCTAAGAAATATTTTCCACCAAGGAATAGGAACCATAACAAAAGTAAAGAGTAATCTCCATTTCAAGAATTAGATTTGCAAAACGCCCAGGGGTTAATCTTGATAGAATTGTCTTATGCAGCATGCGAATAATACCAATTAAAAGAAAGTACTCCTTCTAGAAATAACTACTACCATTTGTGAGTTCTTGTGTTTTTTTAAGGGCATATTCACAATACAGAATAGTGAGTTTTATTTCGGGAAATTCGTAAGTGAAGATACAGGCATCTTGGTTGTTTTCATCCCCCTCCCCCATTTTTACCTGTTTTGCTTATTTACAGGGCTGAGGATGGAATCCAGAGCCTCGTGCGTGAGGGGAAAGGACTCCACAGCTGCCATTTGTGCTTTCCTGGTTGTTTCGTTCCCTCTTGACATGCCAGTCACTTTCCAGCAACGCTTTATATAGCTCATCTCACTTCATATTTGTAGAGGTATTGACAGCCTTGTTCTACAAGAAAAAGCAATAAAAATGAACAATTTTCCATGTATCCCCTTTCCGTGTTTCCTTGATCAGGATGAATTTAAATGTATGTAAAAGGGGACAAGATCACAGAAGAATAACTCAGAGCAGGTGGAGAAAGGAGGAAGGAGCTGTCTTATTACTTAGTTATGAAGATGATGGTGATGGGATTTGTTTCATGCAGGAACGTACGTGAATGAATTTCCCTTCTCCCTTCCCATAGCCATCTTGCAAGCCACTTCATTCCTCTGTTGGACCCTCTCTGACACTCAATATAGCTGCCCTCAAAGCACACATTCTTTCATCTCCAAGGAGATGCTTTGATGGATTCTTCCTGAGTCCCTGTATTTTAGGGAGAATTTCACCCCAAATATTGCCCCTGAGATAATTGAGAATCATGTGCGGCGTTTTCTTAGAATACGTTTCCAAGTGTAGGTTGGAGGGAAGACAGTTCCTCTTTGATATTTATTTTGAACGTGTTCTGTGAAAAAGGAAATATCATTTGTTCAGCATAGCTTTCTTATTCCCACTATTCTGGGTATTCTGAACCATGGGAGTTCCCTTCCTATCTAGATACATTTGCCAGTGATAGATCTTGTCAATGGACCCACACTGACAAATTAGAATGCTACAAAATTTATTGCGAGTGTCTTCATGATTGCTTCTTAAATCGCCCTTTCTCCATTCTAACACCAAGGGCATTTCATTCCATGACAATTTATTTGTGAATGGGTGTGTGTTTACACAGAAAATAAGGTCAAGTAAACAGAAAATTTGAATCCAAGATCAAGTAGATCTGGAATCACATGTAAAATACTGATGCTTAGTAGCTGTTTGACTTGAGTATTAAGGTCTCTGAGTTTTAATTTTCTTACTCATAAAAAAGAGACAGGTGAAGCTTTCCTTGCATAGTTCTAATGTAGCTCTTGGAAGACATGCTATGGTTAGGCCTGCTTTTTTAAAACTACCAACCACTCAATAAATTATATTTTTGAAGTGTAGAAAGTCTTATAAGAATTTAAAAAAATACAGCAGTAGTGATGGGATAAAACTCGGTGGAATTTCTCAATCAGAACCAGCTTATACGAGTGGGTATAGATACTGTAGGAAGAGATAAATATCACCAAGTTCCACATTTTACTGTGTGAGATTTTAGCTACGGTTAATTCTATTTCTGCATCTTGCATTGACTTACGAAATCTGACTAAAAAGGTAATCCTCATAATGAATATTCCCTGGTGTTTTTTCCTTAAATGGAAAATGTTTTCCTCAAATGTTACAGATGATTTTTTTTTTTGCTCCTCACATTATGCAGATTTTGTATTAGTAAGGCACATTGGTATATAAATTATTTTTTTGTGTTTGCTGTTATTTGGAAATACAATGCTGGTTCCTGCCTCTTAGGACCTTGAAAACCACGTATTGGGATGTTAGATTTGGCTAAGTTGGTGGAGGTGAAGAAATATTTAAGCTATAAGAGCATAGCTTTCCAAAAGTCTCCCTCCATTTCTTTTCTCTACCTCAGCAGCCCTCCTGAATAGAGAATTTTTTTTGGCTTTTTAGTTAATAAATCCTGTTCCTATTCTTTTGGCTTTTGTGTTTGCTCTGGATGACCAAGTTCCTTAAATGCTCCTGGGTTATCAGCTCTTTTCTGAGGAAGTTCTTCAGAGGTCAGAGGCTAATGGTATCACACATCAGGCTGCCTGATTTATTTTAAGAGTATTTGGTTAAGATCAAGATGTCAGATAAGAGCAGAGTTGCTCTGTCTGGGAAAGGAAATGGCCTTTAGTACAGCACAGTAATTCTTAGGAGCAGGGAAAGGAAGATCTACTGAACAATTGATAAGTCCTGAAGTTTGTTTTCCTCTAGAACTCTTATATGGTCTACATACCTTTTCAATACTGAAAGTTCTATATTTTGAATTACAGGTAAAGACAAGAAAGAGTCACTCTTAGATCTACACGATCAAGGGGAGCAGCAAATTGAATGACTGGGAAAGAATTTTGAAGCAAAACTAATGAGTTTCCAGTTCCCTGAGCTTCAGTCCAGACTGCCTGGGTTTGGAGGTCAAAACTTACCACTCACAGTGACACCTCATATTTTATTGAAGTGCTTCCTTCTGAGGAGTTGCAAGTACCTGGTGGATATCAACTATTTTGTGCAGTGAAAGAAGACACAGATATCATCCACTGAAGAGCTACATTTCAAGATCTGAGTCTCTTGGTTCTTCCAATTTTACAATATTATTTCCACATTCTCCCTTACATCATACTTCCAAGCTGGTATTCCACATTGGCCTGCCATATGAATTATAGAAAGATAGTGTTACCTACTTGGCATGTTTTTCTCACAGAGGACATTAGAATTTTCCTGGGAACACTTCAAGGTCCCCAAAGAAGTTGCATAGATAGGGCATCATAATATGCATGCAAAATTAGCCTTGTTCTCATTATTTGTCCTCATTTGTTCTCTCATTTTTCTAATGATCTGTTTCTCATGTTTTCACTGATCAAGGGGTGTCTTAATCGTATCCAGCAATTAATTTAGGAGAAAATCTTCAAAAGACCAGGAGAATAATGAAGTGAGGAAGTGAAAGAGAGTGTTTATGGTGACACTGTAGTTCAACATCTTCATTTTGCTGATGAGGAAATTAAAACTCAAATACTTTTGTTGATGGCAAAACTTTGCCTTGAAGTGAGAACCTTGGAGGAAGCACTGAGGAGGGGAGCCCCTGGGTTGGGAAAGGCCGCTGCTCGGCCCTGCCTGGTCAGGAGTGAGGCTGCCCCTCAGGGCCGAGGTGCCTCTGCAGGAAAAGGCGATCAGACGTGAAAGGGCACCACGTCTTCAGCTCTCAAGGACAGAACAGCCTGGCTTTCCCGCTTTGGATGCTATGACTGTAATTTGCTTTGAATTCTTTACGGCCTTAAGCCCTTGGCTTATATGGAATTAGTGTGAGGTTGCTTCACTTCTCACACATCAGACTCACCACACTGGCCAAGTTTCCAGGCTACAGAGTGCTCTCCTGGCATGTGTCAGAGGGACACAGATGGGGCCTGCTGCTTCTGATCTAGGTCATCTATCACTCAGCTCTTGGGCAAGATCACGCCTCTGCATCTAACAACATCTGTGGGAACACGAGTCGTTTTCTCCATGAAGCGTCACCTGGTCTATAAAGCGAGAACCGATTATAGCTTTAACTACCCCGTGTGTTAGCATCGGCTTTGTTTTACTGCTTATTTTTTGCATGTGTTACCACATGTCCTACCTTCTCAGTGACTCTGTGTAGGTCATAAAGACAAGAATTAAGTCTTTTTCATCAGTCCATGTCTGTTGTGTTGCTGGATATAAAAAGAGGTGCATAAAGAATGCTTTAGATTTTTCTTGGCTTCAACACTTGTGGGTGCATGAAACCATTCCACCTCACTTTTATCCTTTTATTCACCTTCTCCTCGTCCGCTGTGACAATAGCTGCTTCAGTGAGATTAATATTAGAATAACATGGTACAGGTTTATTCATATAACTTGCATTTTAATTCTTATAAATGTACTCTGAGGTAAATGTTACTATCCTGGATTTTCAAATATGGAAACAGAGGCTTAAAAAGACTAAGTAGCTTGCCTGGGGTATTATAAGCAGGAAGTGGCAGAATTGATGCTCAAGACAGGTTGTAGGGCTCCCCTACAAAAGACACTGACCCTGTTCCATGATGGCTTCTTGACTGTTTCAGCTACTTTCTCATTGCTGAAACACAATACCTGACAGCCACAATTAAAACAGGAAAGGTTTATTTTGGCTCACTGATTGTAGAGGGTTCAGTCCATAGACCAGGGAAGGGTGGTGCGGCAGAGGGGCCTAGCAGAGGATAACAATATGACACGACATACGACATGGCAATAAGTAGCAGAGAGCAGGATCACGGGAAGAGGGAAGGAGATAGATCTTTCCAGGTCACGTCTCCAGTGACCCACTTCCTACAACCAGACTTCATCTCTGAACATCACATTTAGCTACAAATTCATCAGTGGACTAATCCAATGATAAGTACCATGTCCCTTAAATCAAATCACCTTCCAAAAGCCCACCGATGAGCATGTGAGGATTTGAGGGAACATCTAGCTATAAACTATAACATTCTGCCCCTGCCTCCCAAAGACTCAGGTACATCCCTTAATGCAAAACAAATTTAGTCCATTTCTAAGACTTCCCAAAATCCTAATAGTTTCAGCATTGCTGAAATGTTCAAGTCCAAAGTTTCCTTTGAGATCTAAGGCAAACTCTTAACTGCAAGCCCCTGTACCAATGAAAAGAAAATTGAACACTTCCAACATACAATGGCACAGGATAAACATCCCCATTCCGAAAGATACAAATAAAGGGATAGAAAGGAATGGGATCAAGGCAAGCCGAAATCCCAGGAGAGCAAACATTAAATCCTGTATTTCCATGTCCAGTATCCAGGGCAATCTGTGGCAAGATGTGAACTCCAAAGGGCTTGGTAGCTCCACTCCTGCAGCACTTCCAGTGGTGGTAGCTCCCATACCTTCTCTCTTGGGCTGGTCCTGCTCCCTCGATGCAGTTTTCCTCAGATGATCCATGTTCCCGGCTTCTCCAAACTTCTGGGGTCTCCACTGCACCTTTAGCTTCCCACTCACAGCTTCACACATTGCCCTCTCAGGGGCACACTGCCTGGCTTCCCAGGCTTTCTTCTGAAATCTGGGTGGAAGCCTCCCTGACCCTACAACTCTTGCATTTTGGGTGCACCTAAAACAAGGGCCATGTGGATGATGCAGCATCTGCCGCCAACTGAAGCAGTAATCAGACTTCTTCCCTTTTGGTCTGTAGGGGTCGAATGCATGGATCACTGAGCACTCTGAACTCAATCCCAAGGAACAAATTCTCTAGGCCGCCAGCATTCTGGAGCGTGGTGCCCTGGAGCGCTCTTCTCAAAGCAAAGTCTTTCACCTTTGAGATTTTAAGCTGGCAAAAGGTCGAGCTTTGTTTCCTCACATCACTTCTATGCCTTTTTCCTATTGTCCTGTCCAAAGACTTTAAATTCTTTTTAATGCAGATGTTTTCAGCAATCAAGTTCTCAGCTGGGCCTTTTGCTTTTAATTGTCAAGGTATAGCTGACCAACAATAGCCATCCCACCACCTGGACATTAGACTTCCTTGAAATTTCTTCTGCCAGATTAATTAGCCTGTCACCCTCAATCTCTGTCTCCCACAAGGTTGCTGGATGTGAGCAAAATGCAGACAAATTTTTGGCCAGTGAGTAACACACACGGCCTGGAGTCCAAATGCCAATGTGGTCCCTGTTCCCAACTGAAACCTCCTGAGCTTGATTCTTTATTGGCTGCATTTCTACCAGCATCATAGTCTTCTAGCTCTGACCAGAGTCTCTCATCAAGCTCTGCTTATGGCATTGAGACTGTTTCTCCAGCCGGGGTTGCCAAACCTTTCCAAACTCTTCCCACAGGCGAGTTCCAAAGGCTTGTGAACCACACCGTCAGGTAGCATCACAGCAAAGAGCCCACTTCTGGTACAAAATTCTGTCTCAGTTACTTTTTGTTCTCTGAAATGTATTACCCGATATCCACAAGTTAAAGAAGTCAAGGTTTATTTTGGCTCACAGTTTGTAGAGGTTTTAGTGCATGGCTGTGTTGGCCATCAAGGCAGTGTGGCATGGGAGAGGAAAAACAGTTCATGACATGGCAGCAAGAAGCAGAGAGGGATCAAGGGGGAGGAGAGAGACCCTTCCTGGCCACGCACCCAGTGACCTACTTCCTCCAAACACCTCGAAACACTACATTTATCTATAAATCACCAGTGGACTATTCCAATGATGAGTTTCACACACCCATGAGCCACTCACCTCCCAGAAGCCCCACCTATGAGCTCATGAGGCTGTAGGGGGACATCTAGGTACAAGCCACAACATTATCCTTTTAAGACAGTATGTCAGTGCTGCTTTATTCCCACTCTTGCACACCAATTAAAACTGCTGAGACATCATCCAAGTATAGACTCTGAACAATTATAAAGCAGATGTTGTTTATCTTGGCTACTGTAGCTTTTCTTCCAAGGAATCCCTGGTGCTAGAACTATTATAGGCACAGTCAAAGAGGGATGGGGCTCTCAAGGAAGTCAGCACAAAAATAAAGACATCAGAATTGTGTGCATCTGAAGAAGGCCACCCCTCAAGCTAGAGATGCAATAGCTAGGCCTACATGTCTCCATGAGGGATAAACAATAACTTGAGATTATATTGTAATTAGCACCACGTAGTCCAGGAAATTCAGATAGGCATCTATCTCCCTGGTGAGTAATCAGAACATCTGGACCCATCCTTTCCCCAAAATGCCTTGTTCTTTACATGTACTCTTACTACATGACTTGTTTCCCTCTTGGATATTAGCTAAGAGCCTATTCTTGTAATCCTACAAATTGATTATAGTTGATGGATGTTGGAGCCACATTGTGACTTTGCTGTATAAATTACCCCTGACAAAAGGCCTTGGCCCCTCCCTCTCAGGACCCCTCCTGGAAATCTAGGAGTTATTCTTCTGTCTTTATTTCCAGTAAAACTCTCCTAACTTCATGCTTTGGTTCATGACTTCATTTCTTGATGTTGGAAGACCACAGATTCTGAACATTTGACATCTAATGTGTCAGGAGTTGTGTTTTTCCTATATCAGAACCTCGTCTCTGAAAATACGAGGATTTCTCATCGTCTTCACACCCTCCAATCTCTTCTCTGCTGCTCCTGTTCCATTTATGCAGATCTCTTTCACACTGAAGTATAAATGAATGTTAAGCCAAAAAGATGATTTTCAGCTGGTAGTAGCTCAAACGTACACCAGAAAATTTGAAAATGTCAAAAAAGCACTCTTCTTATATGAGAAACCCAAAATATAAATGAAGAACAAAATAAAAGATAGACAGCAGCAAGTGGGGACAGTCCAGGTAGTATAGGGGGGCTGGAAGACCACTCTCCTTTGCCAGCCTGAGTGTAGGCCCGCTCCAAGGCCAGTCCTTCTGGTGTTCTGAGAGAAGCAGAAACTAAAAGAACAAAGAATCAGGAAATCCCTGAAGTGCCAGGCCAGGGCACATGCCCACTAGATCTCCTGGACTAGCCTTCAGTAACATTTCCTCCACTGGAACCTTATTAATGGTACATAAACAAGGACCACATTTCATATTTATTATTTAATCAGACTGAATTCTGGGACACACATGCTCACTGAAAGCACAGAGATGACTCTGTGCCCTGAAGAATGATGTCAGTCATTCTTGTCAATCTTACCTAGAGACAATCTTACCACTTGCCAGCCTGGTGGGGGTGCACTTCCTTGAAAAATCCCAAAGCCTGATTTATCTGTGTGGGGCTGTGGTGTGCCTTTCACTTCCCCGTTGCCCCCTGCACCACTTTTCTGTTCTTGCCACCGTTTGTGTTTCTGCTGGGATGGACCACCCCTGAGCACATTTTACCATGATCTTTAATAAATGCACCTGTTTTTCTTTTACCATTGCGTGTATATTTTGCAATTCTTTGTTCATCCTACACAAGAGCCTGTAATCTATCTGTTGGATCCATCACATGGTAACAGGGAGATAGATCTTGCTCATGTACGTGCAGCAACTCTACACAACGAATGTAAACAGGTAATGCAAACATGTGTTAATGAAATTAAAAAAAAAAAAAAACTGCTAGCCTATTTTCCCCCATAAAAAAAAAAAAACACAAGATAAATATAAGCATCTGGGAGGACAACATGATTTCTTCCCTAAGCAGATTTCTAAAATCCTTGCCTGACTTTCCAGGTCTCAGGGTCATTCCAGCACAGCAGTATTTGGTGTGAAATACTGCATAGCAAGAAATCCTGCAGTTGAGGACAAACCAGGTTAGTGTCCCAAAGTGAGTGTGATGCAGAGTCTAGTCATTCTCCTCAGAACGACTCCATAGCAACAAAAACAAACAGGTGAGGAGCAGGTGCCACAGGATGAAGGAGGCCTCGGCTAGAGAGTTACATTCAGTTGTCAAAAATACCAGTAAAAATAACAATTTTCATACCCGCCAATCTTTTATATTTTACCCTATTAGATCATATGATGTGGGATTAAAAGTAAAATAAACCCATCTTTTTTCCTTATTGTTTTCTTCTCCTTGCCTCTATTCTCTTCCTTTATTCTTTCCCTCTTTTTCTTTTCTTTTTCTCTTTCTTTCTTTTCTTTCTTTCTTTCCTTCCTTCCTTCCTTCCTTCCTTCCTTCCTTCCTTCCTTCCTTTCTTTCTTTCTTTCTTTCTTTCTTTCTTTCTTTCTTTCTTTCTTTCTTTCTTTCTTTTTCCTTATTCTTTCTTTCTCTTTTCTTCTTCTTGAGTGCTGGGATCACACTCAGGGCCTCTTTAATGCTAGGCAGGTGCTCTATCACCTGGCTACATCACCCCTCCATCCCCCAACATTTTCTGACTATGAATTATATCATATTGCAAAACCTCTTTTTTCTTGGAATTACTAGGGATCAAATACAGGAGTGTCCTACCACTGAACTGCATCTCTTTTTAAATTTTTTATTTTTTATTTTAAAACAGAGTCTCACTAAGTTGCCCAGGCTTGCCTCAAACTTGGATCTTCCTGCCTTCTGAGTATTTGGGATTACAGATAGGTATCAACATGCCTGGTCCCAAATCTTTCTTTCTGTTAGGTTTTTTTTTTTTTTAACTTAGTTTACCCAATTTAAGATTATTTTTCCTCATGTGTCATAGTCCCTCAAACTAATACATTCTGTGAAATTTGGTGGCCTCCACAGCATTTATTCTATCCTGAGTGTCTGCTATGAGGTTAGAATAGAATTAAATCAATTTTACCTTTAAAGTCAGGTCTTCACACTACCTTAATCAGGTCTTTACCTCCTGGTCATGAGGAAAGTCTCATAGAAAAGTGTGTAACTGCCCTATTTTAGTAATGGTCTCAATTTAAGTCCTAGGTTGGGTCCAATTCAAATGCAACACTTGACTTCTGTTTGTCAGTCGATGGAAAAGAATCTGCATATGCTTTTCTTTCTGGACAGTGTGCAGATGTAAGATCTAAAATGGCTGTAGCTGTTTTAGCATCATGAAAAATAATAATCCGGAAAAAGCATTTACTCAGACATAAGAAAGATAGTAAAGAAGAGGGAACTGAAGAACTATGGTGCTGGGGTCTTGATCAGCCCACACCTGAACTATAACTTAAGGAATGATAAATCTCTTTTAGTATTTAAATCTATTTCAGTCGAATTTTCCAATTTCTTGCTACAGAATGTGTGCTAAATCATAAGTCATACACTCTAATATATTGTCGTTCCTATACATATGCTTATACATATACATATGCTTATATATACATATGCTTATATATATATGCTTATATATATATATATACGCTTATATATATATATATATATACTCCTTCCTTCATTGCAATAGTTTTATACGTAGATAAAGCCCACATATAATGCAATGTACCAATTTTAAGTATATATTTGCACAATGTGTGGGCATGACAGAAATATTTTAACCAATATTAGATTGCAAACCATTTCTCTTTATTCCTGTATATTGCAGCTTCTTCCTTCAAAAGATGGAGTGTGTTTTTTCATTCATGAACCTACGCTTGGCCCTGTAATTTGCTTTGCCAATGGGACAGTAACAAACCTGATAAAACAAAGATTTGCAAATCACTGGTGCATGGGTACTTGATGCACTTCAAGTCCAGAGCAAAACACGAACGAGGTGAGTTGGGCTGCTACAGGATGGGAGCCCCCTGGAGAATGCTGGAACTCCAGCTCAGAATCAACAGGGTCCACAGATGTAGCCAAGCTTGTCTAGAGGAGAAAGCTACCCAGGGGACCAATGAAATCTAATGGAACTGAGAACCCTGCTGTGTGCTATAAGGCTCTGCAGCCATTTGTCACACACTAAAAACTAAAAGAAAAACAGAAAACACTTTCCTCAGCTTCCACAGTTTCCTCCTGCCATTTCCAGTGAGTTTCTGTCCCAGTTCCCAACAGCTATTCTTCTGATCTCTATCAGTTTGCCTCTGATGTTCTTAAACTTCTCTTAAGATGATTCATACCTACTATGTTTATTTATTTCTGTATTCTCTTGCTTAATGTAGTGTTTTCCAAGTCCATGTTTTGCTTTGTGCCAGTGGTCTGTTCCTTCTATGCTGAGGGGCATTAATTGTGTGGCTGGACAGTTTGTCTATTTGTCCTCCTCACTGGACTTTTGGGTGGTTTGCAGTTTGAAACATATATATATATATATATATATATATATATATATAGAGAGAGAGAGAGAGAGAGAGAGAGAGAGCGCTTCTTGGAGCATATCTATACAAGTCATTTTGTGGTCATATGTTTACATTTTTTCAGTTAAATTCTTCAGTGGAAATAGCTCAGTCTTAGAGAACACCATTTTTTTCACACCACCTGTACCTCTTCATATTACCAGTAGCAATGTGTGAGTTTTCTAGCTACTCAAAAACCTGTCAACACTTGAAATTGTCAGATTTTATAATTTTGGCCAGTCTAGTGGCTTGTTAGTAATAATACATTATAGTTTCAATTTGCATTTCCCTGAAAAATATTGATAATGAACATTTTCCATCTTCTTAATTATCCATTAGTGTGTATTTTTGGTGAAGTGTCTGTTCAAATCTTTGGTTCAATTTTTACTTGCTTAACCTGTCAATTTTTCTTAAAGAAATCAAGAAATTTAAAAAAGTATTCATAGACATCCAGGAAGACAGGGGAGCCGTGAGCAGCAGAGAAACAGCCTCTTTGAGATTTGTTGTCCAGACACTGAAATATAGCAACATAAGGAAGAGAAGAAGGAGGGAAGTGGATTCCCAGGACTCAGCAAGAATCTGAAGTGAGAACTAAAGCTCACAGGGAGAGCAAAAAGAGACACCTCACTGTGGAAGAATGTGCTTTCCCCCAGAACCCCAGCTTGTGGCGTAGAAGAGGCAGCTCAATCCTACAGATGCATGGTGCCTACTGGTGACCCCAGAGGCCACCATGGAAAGACCCACAATGGAACAGAGTGATGGACACAGCGGACTGCGGAGGCTGGTGAGTTATTTGGGTTCAGATGTCCCCCAGGAGAAGGTGATTGGCTGGCCATCATCTTCAAAAAGGGCCAGCTGAGCTCGGAACTCAGAGAAGATGCAGGTAGCTCTCCAGCCAGGGCAAGGTGGAGCCGAGTTCAAGTTTGAGTCAGCAGGTGGTCCAGGAGCCAAGTCCAAGCTGGAGGGTGACACAGTGTGTCTCTAACTGAACAAATCGGGTCTCAAACTCACAGTCAGAGACAGGTTGAACTTTAGTGAAATTGGTAGTGAAGCCTTGCTGTTGAACCCAGCTGAGTTTACCCACTACCTTGCCTCAAATATGCTGCTGGGATTAATCAACACAGACCTGGGCCTGCCTACTCTGTCTCCCAGTGACAAAAGAGACTGGCCCAGAGGTGGGAATTTATTTTTTCTGTTGTTGTCATTGCTGAATTTTTTTTCTCCTCTTTCTTTTTTTCTTGCTTTTTCTTATTTTTTATATGAATATGAAATTTGTTTCTGGTTTCTGTTGTTATTGTTTTGCTCTACCCTTGCTTTTATTTCTTCCTTCTGTTCTCTCTTGTCTTCTTTACTTATTTCCCAAAGTTTGCATAATCTTCCCTTGTCCTCCAGTCTTGCTTCTCATCTCTTCCTCTTCTTTTATTTCTCTATTTTTTCCTTCCAGTGCCTTTTGGATTTTCTGCCCTGAGGGTAAAATCACTGTATTGAGGGTATACTTACTGTACACAAGTTTCTGGTTTATTTTGGATATTGTTATATAACCACAAATCCAGTTCAAATGGTTAAAGATGGCAAATTAAGTTATCACAGTTTATCATTTTCTGGGCTGTGTTTGAGGCTATTGTTATTACTGATTGTACTGGTTTAGCCAAGGTGACAGAATTGCTCTAGTCAGTTGTTCTTCCTTGTGTGCCAAGAGTGAGATTCCCTGAGAGTCATAAACAGCACCATAGGCCAGGGACAAAGAATGAGGGGCTAACCGAATAGACAGCAACTTCTCAATCCCAATAAGTTGAAGAGGTAGATCTTGCAGCAGACTCAAAATCCAAAAACCAGCTACACTTGGAAGACATATCTGAGGAAGTAGTCATTTCCAAATGGTTCTCAATACTAGCAATAAAGCTACCTGCCATAAGTAATTCACAAACTTCAACACAGGAATTAAACTAAAAAGTGATACAAAATAAGAAGACATGTATGCAAGGTGCAACCCCAGACTCCCAGCTCACCAAAGGCAAAGCCGGGGGCAATTAGGTGCAAAAATCCAAAAGTCAACCACCCAGACTCTTGGAAGTGGTTAAAGTGAAGTAACAAAGCAGATGAATGAGACTCTAGAAAAAAAATCAAAGCAGAAGTAATTTCTCACATAACTACAGAGATGGTGATCAGAAAGAAAGACATAAATACAGACAAAAAAGTAGAGTAGCTTAGGAAAATGATGGACACGGTAAATGTCCAACATAGGAAAGAAATGGAAACCATGAATGCTCCAACATAGCAAAGAAGTGGAATTCATTAAACAGATTCAAACAGATGACCAGGAGATTAAAAATCCATTGAAAGTACAGGCAGTAGAATGAACCAGTGTACAGACAGAATATCAGATATAGAAGACAAGATGGTGGTTAGCTACCATGAAAAGAAAGACTTCTTCAAAATGATAAGGTACCACAAAAATCAATCCAACAGCTGTTAGATGACACAAAGAAGAAAAATACAAGATTGATTGGAGTCAATGAAAAAGCAGAAGATAGTGTAAATGACATTAAAAAAAAAAAAAACCTGTTCACAGGGGTAATGGCAGAAAACTTCCCAAGTATGGAAAAGAACTTGACATACAGATAAGTGAGGCATACAGAACTCCAATTAGCCATGATCAACAAAAATCTACCCAAAGGAATATTATAGATTCCAGAAATACACACAAGAACAGAATATTAAAAGCTATTAGAGAAAAGAAACAAAACAAATCACCTATAAAAGAAAGCTCATCAGAATCACAGCAGACTTCTCAACACAAGCCCTTAAGTCAAGGAGAGCTTAGAGTGAAGTATTTCAAGCCTGAAAAGTAAACAACCTCCAGCCCAAATTGGTGTACTCTGCAAAACAATCTTTTAAAATTGATGGAGAAGTAAGATATTTCCATGACAAAGAAGACCTGAAGAGATTCATGACACCTGAGAAAATTCAGCACTCCAAAATGTTCTGAAGGACATTCCAGAAAGAAACAATGAGGATTACAACTTCAGGAAATGCAACAGAATGAATGCATCAGGCAACGCAAGTAATTAAAACAGGGGAAAAAAGGGAACCAATAACAGGAAAATAACTTGACAAGGATAATTAAATAAATGGTCTCAATTCACCCAACAAAAGAAACAGACTGGCAGAATGGATCAAGAAGGAAGACCCAAGAATAAGCTGCATACAAGAAACACATTTAATTCAAAAAGAAATCCATAAACTGAAAGTCAAAGGATGGAAAACAATACTTCATGTGACAGGAACCCGGAAAAAAGCAGGAGTAGCCATTCTATTTGCAAAAAAAAAGTGGATTTCAACCAATACAGGTTAAGAGAGACAAAGAAAGTCACTACATCCTTGTAAACGGAACAATCCAAGAAGAAGAGATAACAGTCCTAAATGTATATGTACCAAATAACAGCACTCCTAACTATATACAACAAATATTAATGGACATGAAAAACCAAGTAAGTACTAATACACTTGTAATGGGGGACCTCAAGATCAACCCCACTGTCACAAATAGACAGATCAGCTAGACAAAGAACCAAAAGAGAAATATCATAACTAAACCAAACTTTTGAACAAATGGACTTAGTAGATGTATAGAGTATTACATCCCACAATATCAGAATACACATTCTTCTCAGGTGCACATGGAACTTTATCCAAAATATACCACATACTAGCTCATAGAATATGCTTAGGTGAATGCAAAGGTATTGAAATTATTCTATGTATACTATCAGACCATAGTGCAATGAAGTTGGAAATAAATAGCAAAAGGAACCAGAAAAACTTCATAAACACGTGGAAATTAAATAGCACCATCCTGAACAATTAATGGGTCACACATGAAAACAAAGACGAAATTAGAGAGTTTCTACAATTGAATGATAATGCCAATACAACATGCCAAAACTTATGGGATGCAATGAAAGCAGTCTTATGAGGGAGATTTATAGTGATGAATTCTCATATCAGAAAAACAGGTTGAGCTCAAATAAATAACCTTTCTAGAAAAAGAAAAGCAAGTCAAGCCCAAAGCTTGTACAAGGGAGAACATTATAAAATCAGAATGAAAATGAATGTAATCGAGACTAAGAAAACAATACAAAGAATTAACAAAAAAGAATTGGTTCTTTGAAAGATTAAATAAAATTGACAAACCCTTAGCCAACCTTATTTTAAAAAAAGGAAATCAAAGATTCAAGTTCATGCAATTAAGAATGAGAAGAATGAAATCACAAAAGATTCTGCAGAAACCCAGAAGATCATCAAAACCTACTTTGAGAATCTTTATTTAAATAAGATAGAAAACAGAAGAAATGAACAGATGCCTAGATACATATAAATTACAAAAGCTCAATCAAGAAGATACAAAAATTTTAAATAATCCAATATCAGTCACTGAAAGTGAAGCAGTAATTTAAAAACTACCAAAAAAGAAAAGCCCAGGTCCTGAAGGATTCACTGCTGAATTCCACATGAAATTTAGAGAAGATCTAATGCCACTACCCCTCAAACTCTTTAATGAAATTGAAAGAGAAGCAATACTCCCAAATTCCTTCCTAGAAGCAAGCATTATTCTGGTAGAAAACCAGAAAATCACACAATTTAAAAAAGAACTACAAGTCAATCTCCTTAATGAACACAGATGCAAAAATCCCCAATAAGATACTAGCAAACAGAATGCAGCAAATCGTCAAGAAGATTATACACTATGACCAAGAAGGATTCATTCCAGGGATGCAGCAATGGCTCAACATATGCAAATCAGTAAATGTGATACACCATATTAACAGAGCCAAGAAGAAAAACCATATGATCATCTGAATATATGCAGAAAAAGCATTTGATAAAGTCCAACACCCATTCATGATAAAAATTCTGCAGAAAATTGGAATAGATGGTCTTTATTTCAACCTGATAAAAGCTGTCTATGACAAACCAACAGTCAACATCATACTAAATGGACAAAAACTGAAAGCTTTCACTCTAAAATCTGTAACAAAATAAGAATATCCACTATCATCACTCTTATTCAATACAGTTCTGGAAACATTAGGCAGAACAATTAGACAAGAGAAAGAAATTAAATAAGGGTAGGAAAGGAAGAAATTAAATTATCATTATTTGTAGGTGACTAATATTCAATATAGAAAACTCCAAAAACTCCACCAAAAGACTTCCAGATTTAGAAACCAAATTCAGCAGTGTAGCTGGGTAGAAAGTCAGTACTCAAAAATCAATAGAATTCCTGTACACAAATAACAGACTCACTGTGAAAGATATTAGGGAAACAACATCTTTCACAATAGCATCCAAAAAAATGAAGTACCTAGGAACCAATCTGACAAAAGATGTAAAAAAAATCTATATATTGATAACTACAGTACTCTGGAAAAGGAAATTTGAAGAGAATACCAGAAAACGGAAAGATATCTCTTGTTCTTTGGTAGGAAGAACCAATATAGTGAAAATGGCCATATTCCCAAATTTGTTATACAGATTTAATACAATCCCAATCAAAATACCAATAGCATACCTCAACGAATTGGAGAAAACAATCCCAAAATTCATTTGGAACCAGAAGAATCCTAGAATAGCAAAAGCAGTTCTGGGCAATGAAACAAAACAGGGGCCATAACAATCCCTGACCCAAAATTGTACTACATAGCTACTGAAATAAAAACAGCATGGTACTGGGAAAAAAAAAAAAAAAAAAAAAAAAAAAAAAAAAAAAAAAAAAAAAAAAAAAAAAAAGAAAGAAAGAAAAAAACAAAAACAACCAAAAAACCAAAAAAAAGATCCTAGGATCAATGGAACAGATTAGAAGATGCATAAACAAGTCCAAACACTCTCAGCCACCTTATTTTTGACAAAGGGGACAAACACCCTCACTGGAAAAAGATAGCACCCTTTAATAAATGGTGTTAGAAAAATTGGCTTTCCACATGCCAAAGATTAAAACCAGACCCATATCTTATACCATGCACTAATGTAAAATCAAAATGGATCAAAGATCTAAATATCAAAACAGAAATACTAAATCTGCTGGATGATAGAATAGGTAGAACTTTTGAAGACATAGGTATAAACAAAAATTTTATGAACAAAACCCCAACTGCCCAGGAAATATCACAAAGAATCAACAACTGGGATCTTCTCTTATTAAAAAATCTTTTGCATAGCAAAAGAAACCACCAACAGAGCAAAGAAACAACCCACAGAGTAGGAAAAAAAATTTCTGCCAGCTGTTCCTCAGAAAAAGAACCAATATCTAGAATATATAAAGCACGCAAGAAAGTCAGACAGTCAAATTTAAAGACCCAATCCAAAAGTGGGAAGATGAATTGACTAGACACTTTTCAGATGAAGAAGTAGAAACAGCAAATAAACATATGAAAAAATGTTCAACATCACTGGGCATTTGAGAGATGCAAATTAAAGCAACACTGAGATTCCATCTCACTTGAGAAAGAATGGCTATTACCAATAAATCAGCCAATAACAAATGCTGCAGGGGCTCTGGGGAAAAAGGAACACTTCTCCACTGTTGGTGGGAGTGTAGACCAGTGCAACCACTATGGAAATCAGTGTGGAGATGCCTCAAAAAACTAAGACTAGAAGCTCCATTTGACCCAGATACTACCCTTCTTGGTATCTTCCCAAAAGAATTAAAAGCATCATACCACAGTGATACATGTACACCCGTGTTTATAGCACCACAGTTTGCAATACCTAAATCTTGGAAACAGCCCAAATGCCCATCAACAGCAGAATGGATAAAGAAGATTTTGTTTTGTTTTTTTTTCTGTTTTGTTTTGCATACAATGGAGTACTACTCTGCCATAAAGAATAAGCTTGAGACATTTCTAGTAAATGTGAGACCATACTCTTAAGTGAAATAAACCAGAAACGCATGTTTAAATACCGCATTGTTTCTCTGGTGTGAGAAACTGAAAGTGTAAATAAGGACTATAATGTATTATATTGGGAAAGGGAAGAAATTGTTCAAATAGAAATGGGAACAAGGGAGGGGGAGGGGGAAAGGAAGGGAGAGACAAGATAAAAGAAAGAATAGAAGGGAAAAAATGGAAAAAAAGCTTTTGTAAATAAGGCCTAGAGGAGGGGTTGAAGAGAGGGGAGGGGAATGGGAAAAAAAGAAGCAGCAAGATATATCACGTACAGGTACAAATTCTCTATGATGAATGCTATCATCATGTATATCTAAAATATACCCCTAAAATAAAATTTACAAAAAAGAAAATAAAGGATCTGAGGATTTAGCTCAGTGGTTAGAGTGTTTCTCTCACAAGCACAAGGCCCTGAGTTCAATCTTCGGCCCCAGCCCCCCCAAAAAAAGAAAAGAAAAAAAGCTTGTCTAGATATACTTTTATAATTATTCAATTATTTGCATTGCTTATTTTCTTCATTTCCTCATGCCATTCAGAGCTTCCTTTGCACATGAACCAATTTTTTTTTAATCCAAGAATTTCCTTTAGCATTTATGATGGTCCATTTGTGATAGCTCTATCAGCTATCATTTATCTGAAAGTATTTTATTGAATTTTATTTTACAAAGATCTTTTCACTAGATAGAATTTTGGTTATGTCACTTCTTTCAGCACTTTGAAAGACTAATTTGTTTTCTTCTGGTTCTCACTGGTGATTGTGTATCAGCTTCTATTCTTTCTTTTTTTTTTTTTCTTTTCAGTACTAAGAATAAAACAAGGCCTGCACCTATGCTAGCCAAGTGCACAATGAGCTCTGTCCCCAGCTCCTTAGGGCTTATTCTTGCTGTTATTCCACATATTTTAAGTCATATTTTGTTTGTTTCTTTCTTTCCGTTCTAAAATTTTCTCTCTGGTTTTGAGAAGTCTGATGGTAAAGTACTTCACTGTGATTTTCTTTATTTGCCCTGCCTGTGGCTCACTGAGCTTCTTGGAGTTATAGGTTTATATTTTTCACCAAATTTAGGCGATTTATGGTCATTATATTTAAACATGTTTTCTCCTCTAATAATTTGTCATTACTTTTTGGGGTTCTAATTCTTTGTATGTTCAACTTGAAACTATCCTTTGGTCATTTACATTCTGCTCTTTTTCTTATTTTTACTATTTCTTCTTTGCTTCTCATTTTTGCCCTGTTTTCAAGTTCATGGATTCCTTCATCCCCTTGTGTGTGGCATGCTGTTCATCTCCGGGTAGACTTTATTAAATAAAGCTCTCAAGCAGGTCCAAAAGTGGCTTGAAAGGACAGAAAAATCTTGGCTTTTCTGCTGATGAGGACTGGGGCTGGGGAGGTCCCCAGGTGGCTTGCAAAGGGCAACCAAGGAGGAAGGACGACACTTTCTTACCAGCTGAGGCCGGAATGGGAAGCAGCAAGGGAAGAGAATGGTGTGGCCTGGTCTGCTGAAGCTGTTGTCAAATACACAGAATGGCACAATCTCTCCATTACACCTCTCAACAATCGCCTCCTACTTCCCCTCCACTGTCTCTATTTTATTTTACTCCCAGACATTTATCACCACCCTCTAATTATGTATTTCCTTGTAAATTGTTTTTCTCACTCATAGAATGAACTACGTAAACATGTTTTATTCACTACTGTACTGTCCAGTGTGCTTAGAACAGTGTCTAACACGGTTCGATACATATTTGTTATTTACAGGGGCAAATGTAACACTTAGGATTTGCGAATGTCATCGTAGTTTGATTAAAACCAAACTTCCTGTAGGAATGTCTTTAACATCCCTTTTCTGAGATGTAAAAACTGGCAGCCTCTGTGCCTCAGTCCCCTTGCCTCCTTCCCGACCTGAGTTTTTCTTCCTCGCTGTGCTGACCTCATTGTCTGTGCTTACAGCTGTCAGCATGGCTTTCTTGCTCCTCAGGTAAGCCGCCCACCAGCATGGGAAGCTGGAAGCCACGCTGAGCAAACGGAGAAAGCCACGTCACTAGCCTTCCCCTTCTCTGTGGAGTCCAGCTGTAAACTGCGATAGAAGACGTACTCTGTTTATTTACTTACTTCCTTTTCAAACATCTTACTCTAATTCCCTCATTATATCCTTTTCCGAATTAAAAAAGTCATTTATTCACATGCTTGGCTGAAGATATTTGCATTAATTTTTAGACCTTGTTTTTTGTTTTTTTGTTTTTAATTTTAGCAACTCCCTAGCAACTGATTTCTGATAATGACTTTATGTTTTAAACCAGAAGTATAAGTTGCACAAAAAAATTAGTGGTTTCATTATCCAATTCTTTTTTTTTTTTTTTTTTTTTTGTGGTGCTGGGGATCGAACTCAGGGCCTTGTGCTTGCAAGGCAAGCACTCTTACCACTGAGCTAAATCCCCAGCCCCTCATTATCCAATTCTTAGTCAGACTTGCAGTTGGCTAGCACCAAAACCTGAATGGCATTAAGACAACTCTTACGACAAAGTATGCAAGCGAGAGAAGCTCGGGCTGTTGAGATTTTTTGTGTATGTTACTTGATTTGGTGCTGAAAATTAATTCTCCATTTTACTGACTAACCCTTCTTGCTTTTCCTATATGCTTTTCTGAAGTTATTGTTCTTATAGGAAGCTTCAAACCTTTGCTGCTACACTAAGATAACCAAATATGGATAGTTATTCACTTAGAACACTTTTTAGTTATTTTCTAAATTTTTTATTGCTCAGGCTTCTTTTCCCTTATAAATACTTCATTTTAGAAATAACGCAGTATGTGCAAATAGCTTAGCCTACTTCCTGATGTTTGGCTGATATTGATATTTATTTGTTTGCTTTTTTCTTCATTCTTGTAAATACAAAGACATATTTAAATATCAGGGGACACGTTTACAGGTCTCGCATGTGGCAGGAATAAAGATATTTCCCACTATGCTCTAGTAGGTTAAAGGTTGAAGAACTAATGCCAACTCTTGCACATAACAGTAGCTCACAAAGGCTTTAGTCAACTCTGCAAAGGCTGAATGGATAGGGCTTATTCACACCAAAACAAAAGGCTTTGATCTCCCACCCATGAGCAATTTTAGGGATTTCTGACTTCTCACTCATTTTGTTTATCTCTAAATTATAATTGCAAGGAACATATTTGAATGCCAATTTGATGAGAAGATTCTCCATGCCAGGCAAGGACCCAAGATTATATTTGCAATCAAGATTTCTTGAGGAATAATAACCAATCATTATATTGAGCCTCGGGGTCATTTTACTCTGTCTGTCTTTGTGGGACCAAGATATTTCCTACTCTGTACTTCTGCAAATTCTTCATTGCCTCCCAAGGAAATTCTATCTCTACATTTGACTTTTCCTCAATATGGAATGAGTATCTCCCCTGTGCCGAAAATAAGAAATTTGAGGGTTTACTGGAATAAATCATAAATGCATAAAAGCACAGAACAGATTTGGGGGTTGATCAATGGTGCCCCCAAATGCCTGGCTTTGGCACCCTGGCTGGTGTTTCCATTTGAAACCTATCCATGGGGCAGCTTCAGCTTCAAGATGCATCTGACATCAAGGCAATTAGAAAGACACATGCTCTCAGGACTTCGAATTCAATGGAGGAAATCCCATTTCATTGCATTACATTGGAAAGTATTGTGTATGAACATTTAAAACAAATACTAAAAACAAGCAAGAGACCATTTCTCTGATTGGCTGGACTACTTAGTCATTGGAACACAAACAACAGGACTGTCTGAAGAAAAGGGGAAGATGAGGAAAGTCCTTAGGATAGACCCTTGTCTTGAACAGCTGCTTCCTCATGTTTGCTGATAAGGCATAAATCGTTAATTTAATGTGAGGGGGCATTTTCCTTCTCACATAAAATCAAATATGTTGAATCAGTCAGATCATGAAAGAGTGATCTAAGGAAATATGGTAGCTTCTGTCAAATTAATATGAGAGCTTGTAATACACGTTAATAAAGAGCATACATGTTCTTAACTCACCTCCTCTTAGTTGAGCTGCTACGCGCCGTGGCCCTCTGCACTCTGCGCTGATCACAGCGGCTGCAGCCCCCCGCACACAGATGTCCCTGCACGGCCGGCTGTCCTGGGCCTGTGCTTACAGCTGTTCTCCCCAGAGAGAGGCTCAGTAGTGTGGAGAGTTGAGGGTGGTGCCCTTTATACCAATTTCATAGTCACTATGTCATTTAATTAAATATGAATAAAATCAGTTGACTGTGAGCGTAAGTGAAGAAATAATTCTAAGAAAAATAAACTGCGCTTTACAAAAGTGCAAATGATCTACACCACAGGAAGTTTGGTAGACTATGGATGGACAATAGAGGAAAAGGGGAATCGTGGATATAAAATATCTGTGCAGTCAGGTTGTTTTCTTTTCTTGTCCTTTCTTTTTATGAGACGAGGTCTCACAGTTCGAGGTTGGCCAGGGTGATCCTTCTGCCTCGGCCTTTTGTGTGCTGGAATTACAGGTGTGCACCACCGTGCCTGGCTTTTTTTTTTTTTTTAAATTTCACAAGTGTCTTTTAACACATTTTGCCCTGACTTGAAGAAGGCCAATGTGTGTAATTTTCATGAAAGAGATTTTGCAGATTTCTAATCAGTCAACCTGTACTCAGAGAATGCCTTCGCCTTATATCAAAAGTTTGTTCAATGAATGTACTTTTAAAAGCTTTGAATTAAATTAAGTATTACATATTTTCTCATCGTTGTTCTCTGTAAGTGGCTTTTTGATATTTGACTTAATTTAGGCTTCAGAGAAGGAGGATCCCATTGTATAGTTATTTTTAAAAGTCCTAACAGCAATGCTATAAGGAATGTAGGAAATACTGTAATTCAGAAGTAAGTTTGAATGCTCTCTGCTCATTTTTCTTGAGCATTCCTTTTGTGGCCCATTAAAAAGTGAAGCAGTCCATCCTCTTTCTGGTAACTTAAGAGTTTTTCTTGGCAACCTCTTTGTGGCTCCTGAATTTGCATATAGTCCTGGTGCAAGAGTCTCTCGGTACTCATCATTGCGTGGATGCTAAGGATGTTAAAATACGCATGCAAACATGCATTAGCATAATGTCTGACAAATTCAACGAGAATAGTTGTTGCTATTGATGGTTTTATTATTTTGAAATGTGACAATAACTGAAAAATGGCATCATTCCCATTGTATCTGCTAAATGCTAAGACACAGTGGCTGTGTGCTGTGTGTGTATGTCTGTGTGTCCTATATTGTACAAAAGTAAGTGGCAGGACCAAGATTTCCCAAGTCATCCGCTCCCCCAGGTATAAAGTCTTTGTGGTGTACATAAATCGATGTGCCGCTGCCTGCGGGCACAAAGTCCATGTGCCCCAGACTGAGAGGAGAAGGAGTTGCTCGTCCTCTTTTCCACACTGAGAGAATTACTGGTCTGTGTTCTAGCTGTCATGGATAAGTTTTGCTTTCTGGCCTCTGTGCCTTTGCTGGTGTTTCTTGTTTCTTCTGCTCAATCCACTCTCCAGCAATCCATTTTTCCATTGTGAAAATCTCATGCAATGTTCGTAGAGCCACCTAATCCACCTCCATTACAGATACTGTATATTATTAATGCACAGAACAGTCATAACAACACTCAGCATTAACTATGCTTTTCCTCTCTTCTAAGCACTATGCTAGGTGGATTGTGTAACGCACACTTTACTCTTTGAGGTCGGCATCTGGATAAGGCTACTAAGAATTGGAAATGTTAAAATCCTAAAGACACACAACTATTAAGTGACACAGTGGAATCTGAATCCAGAAATGCTGACTTTGGTGTTTGAGTTCTTACTCACTGCCTTCTATTTGGCGAGTGGATGTGTTCAACATACTGAACATTTCATCATAAGAAACCTACACAGTTTATCTTTCTCCAAGACCAGTATATTTATCAAGCCCAGAGTGAGATTTTTTTTTTTCCTAGAGTCAAAGATTTCCAGGAAGCAGAAGAAAGAGTTTTGAGCCATCAGATTCATGGAGGTTTAATTTTAAGACTAAGATGGGTTATCATCGTGAAAACAAACATGTGAAAATAACAATGAAGTTGTTATTCAAAGGTAATAAAATGCTCTCGGAAAGAATGAAACCTAGATTTCAGGTACGGAAATAAGCCAAAAGGAATTGAGGTTGAAGTAAATGTCAATGCAACCCTGCTCTGTTCCCCTCAAACAGGCTGCAGTACGCAAGTGTACTTCCTGAATGCCGAGTCACAGAGCTCTGCTTTCGCCAGCCCTGTCTTCACAAGTTAGTGTTTCACTTTGCGTTATTTGATTTCTAACTTTAAAAATAATGGACTAAATACATGTGAAGACATTTTCTGCAAATCCGTTTCAGACAAGTACAAATGAAAGAAAAATGTACGAATTACTGTATTAGAATTTTTTTCAAACTGAAAACAATGGTTCTTTAGTTGTATAAAGTCTTTGTGACATATTCTTCCTGCCTCTGTTTTCGACATTGTATGAGTAGGCACTTAACCATGAACAAAAAAAAATTTCCGAGAATTGTATAATAATACCCAATAAAAATGCCTGCCAATGTCTATTGAGTAACCAATGGATGGATATTTAACAACTTGAAGTGTTAACATATTTTGGCATCCAGTATTTTATCTGGCCCCAAAATGAATTGTTACTGCTACCAATTCTCTCTTTCCCATTCAGCTATCATGAGACTGTAGCTATTATTAATTTAACACTTAGGATTAGATATATAAGAAAATTTCATAGACTTGTTACGAAGATTAAGCTTTGAATAAGGATTGCACACTGGACAAACTTGACAATGGAATGTAAGGATAGATTTCAAACCTGATATACTGAGTGTCTAGTATAATGCCTGGAACATAGCAGACGCTCAAGAATTATGTCAAAACCAAAATCATGGAGCAAGAAGAGTATCAGCAAAATGTACATGAAAGAGTTCATGATGAGCTCTGTACTGAATATATCGTCCATGTATGTGATAGTATTCAATGGATGGTTTAGAATCTGGGCGATCACAACTTATCCCTTCTGAGTATAATTTTTTATAAAGGTGATAGTCAGTGATGCTATATCTAAGCTGTTGTGAACAGTGAGGGGTCGTGTTTAGCGAGGAGGAATATCTCTGGAACAGTGCCGTGGGATTTTGACTGGTTCTCTTGCACCGTCCAAGTGCTCAAGGCAACAATCGCACCTTGATGGGATGCTGTGTCTCAGGTAACCTTCACTGTAAGATGAAGGCCGTCATAACTCCTGGGTGTGAGGTGGTTCTGACCTTCCAGTGTACAGAGGACAGACAACAATGTAGAGATGCTAACATTTTACACCTTGTATTATTTTCTACTTTCCTGTTTATACCATTTCTAGCTTGTGCATATCAAACTTTTTGAAAATTCAGGGAAAGCAATGTGTCTTGATTACTTTTCTCATTGCTGACACAAAATATCCAACACCCAAAGATAAGGAGGAAATGTTTATTTAGCTCACAGTTTGTAGAGGTTTCAGTCCATAATCGACTGGCTCCAAGGCAGGGTGGCACAGCAAGAGGCATTAGAGGAGAAACAGTTCATGGCAGGCAGAAGGCAGCAAAGCAAGCAAAGCACGATGACAACTTTCTCTGTCCCTTGTATTTTATCCAGAGGCCCAGTACACTCACACCCTTAATCCTCATGGCCGTGATTCTAGTGTACACCATGAATTAATTCCAGCATCACACACTCTAGATCCAGCCACTTCTGAAAAAGCCCCACCTATGACTGCACAAGGCTTTGGGAGACATCTAGACACAAGGTTTTAAAGACCATCTACTCAGGAGTTATTTACAGCTGTCTAGCTCT
>PVJO010017992.1:0-37795 GCA_004026905.1 Hystrix cristata | reverse complement strand
GGAGTGTTCCTTTTTCCCCACAGCCCCGCCAGCATTTGTTATTGGTTGATTTTCCCATATACGCGGTTCTTTCTGGAGTGAGGTGGAATCTTAACGTTGTTTTGATTTGCATCTCTCGAATGACTAGTGATGTTGAGCATTTCTTCATATATTTATTTGCCATTTTTATTTCTTCGTCTGAGAAATGTTTATTCATTTCGGTTGCCCATTTTTGGATTGGAGACCAGGAAACTTTAAATGCATAGTTCTAAATGAAAGACGCCAACAAATAAAGGCTCCATATAGTATGATTCCAATCAGATAACATTTTGGAGAAAGAAAACGTATGGAGATAGTAAAGAAGGTCAACGATTCCCAGGAGTTGGGAGACAGGGATGAACAGTCAGTGAACAGAAGAATTTCGGGGCAGTGAGACTACTCTCTATGACACCATAATGGGAAATACATGTCATTGAGCATTTGCCAAAACCCACAGAATGTACAGCACCAAAAGTGAACTAATATGAACTGTGACTTTTAGTTAATAATAATGTGTCAATATTGGTTCATTAATTATGTACCTCACTGTTGTAATTTGTTAATAATACGAGTGAGTATTAGAGGGTGGGACATATATATAGCAACTCTGTACTTTCTGTTCAATGTTTATAAATTTAAAATTACTCTAAAGAGAAAGTCTAGTAAGATAAATACATGATTGATACATAGAATAGATAGACAGATAGATAGATAGATAGACAGACAGAGCATTGTCTGTCTTCAGAGATCTTATACTCTACCTGGTTGTCATGCTCATGTTCAAAAATGGGCTAAATCTCAAGTAGTTGGACATTTTTTCGGTCAGCCTACTTATGGGCAGTAAATATTAGTAATTTTAAACTTACCCAGTCATATTCTTCATCTCTGGCAAAGGCAAGGAATATAACAGATTTGCACAACAACTTCAGGCCCCGTCTGTTAAATGAAGCCTAACATTCAGCACCCTATATTTAAAATTTTCTACAATAAGTAAATGTAAATCCCTTAATCATTTTATATGTGTGTTAACTTCTCGGCTTTTTAATATGGGGAATTTAGATTTGAATTCAGTTTAATTTTTAGATCATTGTATGATAAGAGAAAGAGGAACATGAAAACCTTGCTGTTGTGATAAGTTTAGAACACTGAATATAGGGTGTTGTTGCTGTTGTTACAGCTACTATTAAAACGCAAATGATTGTGCCATCAATCAATAAGCATATTTTTCTGAATATCTACATGACGAATATGAGCTCAGCATAACCATATGGGCTCCATGGGTCAAAGTCATCACGGTCCTCTGTCCTCGGGAGATAGAATTTCTTGGTGATAGAACAAATGCTTAGAAATCTTGCTTTCTTATTTTGTTGCCAAAATATGCTATTATTACTCAGATTAATCAGATCTTAGCACATTATAACAATATTAGTCATCATCCAAGTGCATTATCATAATAAATGAGCTGCTATATAAATCTTCTAAAATGCACTTCTAGCGTCAGAATATATCAGGACTGGAAGGGCCCCGTAGAAATATCTGGTAAAGTACAGTCCCCACCCATGTCTCCACCACTCCCATCTGCTTGGGCTCTGAGTATTTTTAGTCGATGCTTGCATGCTTCCAGAAAGTGAGAACTCACTATTTCTGAGAGTAACTCCTGTGGTTGTTGCATAATTCCGATGTGGAATCTCTGGCTGTCTCCCTTCTCTCCCTGTCCATGCCTCAGATGACCACAGTGAGGATTAAGGGAGAAAGCTTGTGAAGTGTTATGAGGGTCTGAGGCATAATCCAACATCAACAAAAGTCGCTTTTATTATTTCTCCTTTTCCTTTTACCCAACTTTGAAGAACAGAAATTGTGTTTGCCTTTAGGATTTTGCTGAGAGTTGCTTCCTCCGGAAGAACCTTTCACCCTTCACATTCTGGGTTGGTTTCATTCCCTTCCTTAATGAGTAGGGGGCTTGCTACCTCCAAATCTAGATCCCTGTCTGTGCCGCATTTTGACCACAACCTTCCTGAAGCAAGGCTGTCCCATTTCCTGTGGCTTAGTCAACTGGCTGGCACAAAGCAGATGATGAATATAAGTATTGAACAAATGAATAAAAGGTGAATAACTATTACAGGTATTACATAAACTGGGGACTTCTCTATGGGATAGCTTAACTGCCAAGTCATGCTACACTGCATCAATATGATTTGCGAGCATCAGCACCATTATTTTGCAGACAAAAGTGGGTTCAAAGTTCAATTAAGCTAATTTAAGGTTGTAGAACATGCCTTGGCTGGGAGGAATGGACACAAAGCGAGGTCTTAGCTGCTCTATTCTCTGGTCTAGTTATGACACAAAATAGTCCTGTAGTACCCTTTCCTACAGAATTACTTCTTTCTGGGGACAGTTTGTACTCTTGCCCTCCCTCTCAAATAGTTATCATTTAGTTTTATAGTTGTTTTTTTTCCCCCAATTCAGTGTTTTCCTCAGTTCACGGGCTTCCTTTCGTACGTCACTCTTCAGAACAAAGGGACAGGCCTAAAGCTGCAGTATGAAGACTTGACTTTCATCACACAGATGTCTTGCATCTGTCTGTCTTGATACTTTTCTTGCTTTATGTTCCTCTGAAGGGAGAAGCCCCTTTTGAACTTGCGTTAAGCTCCCATCTCATCTGGAACATTTCCATCTCATGTATTTAAGTGTCCAGTGCCAAATCTGAAATTAGTGAAATACACAATTGTCTTCCTAGCTGCTTCTCCTCACAGAACCCCACATGTATTTTATTTCTTGTAAAGATTACAGCAAGCATTCTTTTAAACTTTGACTATTACTTATATTTGTCTTGGTCAGAGTTATTTATCAAAAGAAATACAGCTGAACTTGGGTGGCACAAGCTTGTCATCCAAGTACTGAGCCAAACCAAGGGAGGAGTACTCCCATTTGAGTCCACCTGGGCAACTTAGTAAGACCTTGTCTCGAAATAAAAAATAAAAAGGGCTAGGGATGTAGATCAGTAGTGGTGCGCTCCTGGGTTCTATACCCAGCACCACAAAAAGAAACAAAAAAGAAAAGAAAAGAAAAAGAAGGGAGGGAGGAGAGAGGGAGGGAGAGAGGAAAGGAGAAGAAAGAAAAGGAAAGAAGAGGAGAGGAGCAGGGACAGGAGAGGAGTCCCAGGTCACACACCCCCTCACTTCTTGGGTCCCCTGGTCCCACTCTGGACAGCTGTCCTGTGAGGCTGGCATGCGAATCTGGGGAAGATAAGATGAGGAGTCAGTGACATGGATCCCAGATGGAGAAACAAGGAAGAAATATGGGCTGAGCATTAAGGAGCCCCTCACACCGGCTGAAGGGTGGCGCTGTGACAGTAGCGTGTCAACATGGGCTTCTGAAGTCACAGAACAGCCCTAATCAGAGTTCTCACAAGTCCCTGTCTGGGTGAAATCATGAGTTATCCAGTAGTCTTCCCAACTGCCAGCCTTGTAGGATCCCGGGGCCACCCAAGATGCCTTCGGAGTGGCCACACAAACACCCAAGTACGCATCATTGTCCCATGAAGTTGTGGGGGCGGGGATTTAGCTCAGTGGGAGAGCGCTTACCGAACAAGTGCAAGGCCCTGAGTTTGGTCTCTCGCACCTCCCCCGCCCAAAAAAAGAACTATGAAAATATCCTGTGAAAACATACAAAAGTGAAATGGAAATGTTCACTGCACATCTGCATGCCCAGAAGGATTTTGCTTCTTTACACCTTTTTTTAAAGCACATCCACATTTCCAGCATTTTCTGTGTTTACTCGGAAGGAAAGCCCCGGGAGTGGCCACACCGGGGCCTGGACCCTTTCTTCTGATGATCACTGTCACACAGCCACGTGGAGAGCTGGCTCCCGGTTCCTTGCTCCTTGAGCCCTATCTGGCTGCTTCACGCTTCAGCAACTAACCCAGAGTCAGCACCACTGTTACAAACACCAGTTGTTAAAGATGAGACCAAGATTGGAGCAGGTGGGGTGTGTGGGCTGAGATGTTACACCTACAAAATCCACAGGGAAAAAGAACTTCTCTGTGCAGTTCACTGCACTTTAGAACACACACAGAGAGACAGACGTGCATCTACTCAGAGCCAAAAAACAAAGTGGGATCGAGCCAGGAAGCAAGCGCTTCCCCAGCACAAAACGGTACATTCCACAGGCTCTACCTTGAGAAATGCCAATATGCAAAAATCTGAAATATGTTTTTGTGATTTCTTCGCTTTATCTGTACAAGCTTCGGGGGGTGGAGACCTTGATTTTTTTCTTCTTGGTATCCTGGGTCCAGAACATTGCCTGTGGGTACACAAAAATATGCTGGGGAAAGAAAGAAAAGAGAGAAGAAAAGAAAGAACAAAACCCCAATCCAAAAACAAGAGGCAAGGAGGGAGAGTTCTTTCTTCCTTCCACAAAAGAATTCACTGTGAGTCCCCTTAAATAGTACCCTTGAGGGGCCACCCGGATGGCTGTGTGGAGACCAGTAATTACCTGACACATGGGCAGAAATCAGAACAGAAATTATAAAAATAGTTTCTATTTCTATAGTGCTCTCACAATCATCCTATTGTTTGTTTCTCAAGTTCTCTGCTGATTCCAGCTGAAGTGTATGAGGTTTGGATGGGTTTTATTTTGTTTCTTAGCTGACATGGATAATATAGAAATCAAAGACAATAAAATATCTCATCATTTGCTCCAATACAGAATTGGAGAATATTCACCCGTGTATAAAAACAATTCTTTTTAAAATTCATTGATTCTTTTAATTGGTAATTATCAAGTCTTACTTACTAAGAGCTGTACAAAGAGTCCGTTTTGGCTTTTAATTTGCAAGATGTAGCATAAAATATGAATTTTTTAAAATGTAATAAATACATAAACTGCAGTGACGAATTGGTCTTCATCTTTGTAATCACATCTAAATTATCTCTATAGATCCTTTAGTTTTGTTGTAGGTGAAGTAGGGACAAAGATGCATACTGGAAACATAGTGTGAAAGAAAAGGAAAAAAAGACCCAGCACTGCTAGACCCAGAGAAGACACTAAATAATATGCCTGGCTTTCCTGATTCAGACTTTGGGACCTGATTACCTGATTAGTAAACAATTCCTCTTCATCACACAAGATGGAGCTGCTGAAGAAGCCACGCACACACCCCATGGGGCCTTCAGCCCTGAGCTCTGGGTGCCACCAGCTCGGGCTGTCACATACCACAGGACTGTTTTCCACGGACCCGGTTCCTGTTTACTGAGAACCTTTTATGCCACCAGCCCTGGGTTAAGCGAAGAAGAAAATCCAGTCCTGTTTTCCTCTCAAGAAGCTTCTTCCACACTTAACAATAAACAAATTTCAATTTTTCTGGGTTCTGTGTATGTGTGTGTGCATGCATGCATATATGTGTGTTAGTAGGGACTGAACACTGGGCCTTTGCACTGAGCTGCATCTCAGCCCTTTTCTGTTGTTTATTTTGAGATGGGGTCTGGTTAAGTTGCTATGTTGCCCATGGTAGTCTTGAACTTGTGATCCTCCTGCCTCAGCCTCCCACAGTGCTGAGATTAAAGGTGTACACCACCCTGCCCAGCTAAAATGTTATTTCTTTTGTGGAACAATTTGATAAAGAGCATATCTTTCTTGGCCACCATGAAAATTCCACACTATTGAGATAATCATTCTGTAACTACTTACTAAATATGCCAGACAGACTATATTATGTTGAAATTAATTTATAATTTTTTCCACTGCTGCTTTTCAAACTTGTTATGTATTTTCTCATTTCAATACTATATCACTTGTGGTTCTCCAGGCAAACAGAGCCAATAGGATCTCTCAGATAAGATAGATAGATAGATAGATAGATAGATAGATAGATAGGAATGGGTTCGTTATGACAATAGGCTTATATAATTCTGAAGACTGAAAAGTCCCCCTGGATTCTCAAATAACCCAATAGTATAGCTCAATCTGTGTCTGAAGGCCAGAGAGATGGGAGGAGAGGAGGAGGGAGAAGGGAAGGGGACGTAAAAAGAGTTAAGATGTGTGATGTGCATGTACCAATTCCCCACAATGAATGTGATCATTATGTACTACACACATGGACTCATAAAAATAAAAAAAAAATGAAGGACAGAGAATGATGATCATCAAAGGCAGGAAAATTTGGATGTCTCACCTCAAACAGAGAGAACAAATTTTCCCTTCCTGTGCCTCTTCATTCCCCTCATGCTAGGTGCTGCTGCTCCACCCTGGCGAAAGTGAGTTTTCTTTCTTTAGTCTGTCCACTCAGGGGAAGGCTGATTTCTCCTCCAAATTCCCCCACAGACACATCTGGAAACAATGTTTTACCAGATAAGTGGACATCCCTTAGCTTGGTCCCGATGACATGTGAAATTAACCATCATGCTCATCAATAAAATTCAGTTCAATGATTTACTTGATCACTTTCAAATATTAACAAATAATCAATCTAAATACTCAGAAGATTGACTCCAATCTTAAACACTAAGGCCCTGGCAGTGAAATCTGTTTTTAGGCATAAAAACGATTTACATCAATCTCTATAGTTCTACACCAGATGTGTGCTCACAATAAAAAAATTACAAAGAATAAATAAGAATAAATAAAGCAAGAAAATACAACTGCTGCAAAGAGATAACATGATCAACAAAATCAGACTCAGAAATGATGCAGTTGTGGGAACTGTAAGTCAGGGAATTTAAAACAACTGTGATTCGTTTGGTACAGGTTCTAATAAAAATGTGGACAACGTGCAAAGACATATGGAGAGCTAAAACCAGCAAGGAAGTTTAAAAATGGAAATAGACTTGAAACAGATTTTTTTTACCCAAGAGAAGTAAAACCTAGTGTTCACACCTATAAGAGCATGTTGATAGCAGCCTTATCTCTAATGAAAAAAAACTGGGGTTAGAAAATACATTTGTCCTAGGAAGTGGATGAATACGCAACATCCATAATACAGATGATTCCCCAGTAAAAACAGTGACTGTCAAAACCATTTTCCTAAGTGAAAGATGTATACTGCTTTGTCCCATTTATGTAACACCCTAGAGAAGGAGAAACAGTGATAGCGAACAGCTCAATTAGTGACTTTGTCTTCAGTGCATTGGTCCGGGTTGTAATTGCCAAAATGAAGTACATGGCACCCACAAATTAAGGGAAGAGACATTTATTTTGGCTCATGGTTTCTAAGGTTTCAGTCAGTGGTTGCTTGGTGCCAAAGCAGAGACACCATGATGGAAGGGCATGATGGAGCAAAGTTACTGACATCATGGTGGCCAGGAAGCTAAAGCACAAGGGGACAGACCAGAGATGAAAGGGCCAGTCACCCAATATTGAGCCCAAGCTCACACCTGCATCAACTACGGCAAGACACCCAGCAGTGTGCTCTACTGATCCCTTTCGTATCTCTCTAGCCAGTCAAGTTGACAATAAAAATTGACCATCACATTCATCGCAAATGCTTCATGGCAGCCTGACTTTGGGACCGCGGCCAAGGAAGGCTGATAAAAGCAGAGGCCATTCAGTTACTGTAAACTTGTAAATGTAGAGTGGGAAGTAGAAGTGCATTGTTTAAACCAGTGATATTTTGAGGTACAGACTTGTCGTTACTGCAGCAAATCTGCAAATACAGATGCAAGCTGTCCAGCTGTGGATGGAGGCCAAGGGCCTTAGTCCTTAGTTTCTCTGTAAGTTACTGAAACATAAAGTGTATGCCAGTTTCGTAGGCAGTCCTGCTTTTTGTGTTGCATAGATTATAAAAAGATACTAAGGAGCAATCAGATTTCTTTCTTTCTTTTTTTTTTTTTTTTTTTTTTTTTGGTGCCGGGGATCGAACTCAGGGCCTTGTGCTTGCAAGGCAAGCACTCTAATCACTGAGCTAAATCTCCAGCCCAGAAGCAATCAGATTTCTTTTAACTTTTGTTTAATCACTATTTATTGAATTGGTTTCTAGAACCCACAATCACAAAAACTAGGAAGTTATATTTATGACACAGTCATAAATAACCCTAAGAGAATGCAAAGTACTTTAGTCATTTTCTCATATCTGAGACCAAATACCCTAAACCCACAATTTAAAGGAAGAGAGCATTTTGGTTCATGTTTTCAGTCCATGGTCAGATGACTCCATGACAGAAACAGTGTGGTGAAGGGGCAAAGGACAGCTCCTTGTGTGATGGTGACCAGGAATCAGAGAGCAAAAGGAGGAGCAAGGAACAACAACACACTTCCAGGTCACCTGTAATGTCCACTTCTTGCAGCCAGGCCCCATCTCCTGACTGCACATTCATCTTTGGATTCCTCGGTGAATGAATGCACTCATGAGTACAGCGACCCCAGGACCCAGCCACTTTCCAAAAGCCCACCTCTGAACACAGGACGTTTCGAGAGAACATTTTAGATCTAAATCATAACACAAAGCAGCAAGCTGGAAAAGGCCAACTCAGGAGATGTTTTGAGAAAAATAGGAGGAGGCATGGCAACCAACTCTCAGAAGTCCCAGAAGAAAACAAGCCCAAGTAGGCACCAACAGCCATTGGAATAATATTCTTCTCAAGAAAGTTTTAAATTACATTTCATCACAACAGCATAAATCACATTCCTTTATAGTGTTGCTTCTTCCTTTGTTTCTGTCATGTTTTACACTTGATCTTAGTCAAAAGGCCGAGAGGTGATGTCTGTCATGTTTTAGATCTAAAATGTCCCCAAAAGTTTCCTAAGTCCAGAAAATGATTGGATCATGGGGTGCTGGTGCTCATTAGATCCATTCATGGCTGCCTTCAGAGCTGAATGTGCTATAGAAGATGGGGCCTGGTTGGAGGCATCCTCTGGGGTGTGACTTGGAAGAGTGTATTCTTTTCCCTACCTCTTCCCTTCTCTTTCTGCTTCCTGGCCACCGTGATGTGAGGCGCTTCCTTCCTCCACACCCTTCCACTGTAAGCCAAAATAAATTTCTCTTCCTTTCAATTTTGGGTGTCACTGTGATGAGGAAGTGTCTAATACACTTTCATACATAAATGCATTGGAAACATTGATAAATGAATATGTAATAAATGCATGAATAGGCAAGCGAGTGGGTGCATAAAATTCATTCCCTGGACAGGGAAGTTCAGAGCATACCTTAAACAGGGAACCTCCGGCTGCCTGGAAATATTGCTGTGGAGCTCAGCTCACCACTTGCACAGTCAAAGGATATTGTATTCTCCCATTTCTCAGGTCACATCCCTGGGACAGTAAGTAAGTGGCAGTGGCATGTATGAATGCTTTCCTTCTTTACAATGTTGGTTCCTTTCGATGATATTTTTCAATAACACAGTGTTGTGCACTGAAGGACATAGAAGGCTCGGAATCAGCTGGTTATCTAACAGTCTACTTCCTCAGATGTTAGGCAAAGCCCTTAACCTTTCTGAGTTCAATTCCTTTTGTCTAAGGGGGAAATCAAAGCTTACACTACAGGGGTGAGTGTGACAACATCCTGCAGTAATTTAGTAGCCCAGGTCAGGTCTGGCCTCCAGAAAGTGATCAGCAAATGTGTTCTTGGAATCTTGCTCTTGCTTGGCCCCCTTGCTTCCCTGGCAGGGTTGTTGTTCTTTGTTGTCGTTGTTTTGCAAAGCTGGCAGTTGAACACATGGCCTTCATGCTGAGCTACATCCTTAATCCTTTTATAATATTTTATTTTGAGACAGTCTCGCTAATTCATTAATTTGTCTGGGCTGGGCTAGAACTCGTGATTCTCCTGCTTCAGCCTTGCAGAGAACTGGGATTACAAGCATATGTCAGCCCACCCAGTTCCCTTGCTGTTTTCTGCAACCCGCATGAGCAGCTGCCATGTCATATTAATCCCAAGCCAGGAAAGCAAAGCTGCTGGGAGGAAGAATGGGCTCCTAGCACGTTCACCTCTGACAAAGAGCTTTATTAAAGCCATTTTCCATGTTGCTTGGTAAAGAACAGTGTGCTGATTTTCACACACTGCTTTGGGTTTCATTTATGAAGTGACCTAAACCCTCGAGTCTTCATGGAGGCCTTTCCACGTGGAACTTTCTCCAGCTAATCAGGACTTGGAATGAAACCCCCAGTATATTTTTTAACTCCCCTCTCCCACTCCCAACACTCGAGTGTCAGTCTCCCTGCACAGCTTCAGAGAATTCATTGGCATTCGTGGGATCCATCCCCCAAGAGGCACCGCGGGACCCCCCCGTGAGAAGGCAGGAGCAGATGATTTCCTGCAGAGCTGGCCCAGCCACCTGGCTTGCTGCGTGGGCGTAGCAAGATGCCTCGGCGGGACTAAACACCACCGCCCGTAACTTAAAGGAAGAGGGGTTTATTTTGCCTCACGGTTTTAGTCCGCAGTAGGCTTTTTCAAAGGTAGAAATGAGATGATGGAGGGGCCTGGTGGAGGAAAAGGTGCTTAACCTATGGTCACTTTCTGAACCCCTGAGATGTAAGGGAACATTTTAGGTCCAAACCAGAACAACTTTGAGGCTTGGAGCATGCGCGTGAGAAATCCACGTCACGTGGTAAGATTCTCTAACCCCTTTGTGTAATTCATAATTTCTGTGACACAGCTGTTCAGAAAGCTGACCTTGGAGGAAACCAACATTGGTGGGGTTGGGAGTCAAATAATGTTTGCGTTATTCCATGTATCACAAACAATCTTTCCTATTGAGGGAAACCTGGAAGCTCAGAGGTTTTCTGGCACTGCCAGCCAGAGGTACCCACAAATGAATGGCAGGATGGTGCTGGGAGGCAGGGCTGTGGGCCGCTAGAGACTTCGGGCTGTTCCAAGCCACCCGTCTGTACTGTGAGTCTGAGCTGTTTCTTCAATCACAGCAAGAATTCCACTGGATCATCCTGCAATGCCCTGGTACTTCCGCGACACAAAGACATAGTGCTTGAAGGACTTAAACATTAATCAAGGGCCTGGTCCGCTCCCCTTCCTGACAGGAGCAGAGGACACCTACCTATGGTGGGCCGTGAACGCGAGGGCTTGACAGAAGACCTGGGCGGACGGCCGTCACAATGAGCTCTGCCACGCAGAGACGCCCTCCCTGCTTGGAGGAGAGGGATGGTTTTTGAAAGGACCGTGTCTGAAGAGCAATAAAGGGCATTGAGCAGCCTGCTTTCTGATCCCAATCTGTCGCAGAAAAGGCACATTAGAAAAACATTAGCACTCAACCATGGCTCAGGCAGTCCCTGGGTGGGCGGGAGGGACAGTGAGGGTGACTGATGGGAACCAGGACACAGCCAGGCACACACGACCCCCCCAGAGCCCCAAGCACCCCAAGGCTGTGAACCCGGAAGGACCAGAGCCTGGGCCCTCTGCACACAGGGGCCCTCTGCATCTTGGGGCGATGCACAGGCCTGGCTGGGCTGAAGGTGGGTCAAGATTCTGCTTCCAAAGGAGGCAGATGGTGCAGCCAGGCTCCGTGTGCGAGAGAGATCACGCCCGGCTCACAGGAGCTTTTTGACAGAGCACCAAATAGCGCATTTATCAACCTGACACGGCATCTGACAGGCACTGCCTGGTGGCTCCCACCCTGTCACAGCGCCAGGCTTTCCAATGACAAGGTCACAGACGTCAAAGCCTCCCTAGCACACTGTCTCAGATGTCAAGAGCACCCTCAGCATCCTTCTTTGTTTCTAGGAAATAAATCCTTAAATTCATCACAGGTCCCAGGCCTCTTGGGGAAAATGTGTGGCGTTTACCTGGTCTGCTGGCTGGCGTGGACCGAGACCCTGGTCCCTCCTGCTGTGACGCCATGTGTCCTCTTTCTGGGTTCGGCCTGGGGAACAAGCTCCCATTACAGAAAAAGGAAAGAAAACTCTAGAAAGGAAGAAGAGCTCAGAGCTCAGGCCCCGCTGGGGCAAAGGTACACACTGTATGATTCTGGATTTCCCCATCTTTAACACGGAAAACATTGGTGCCATCGACCTGCCTCACTGTTCTCTGGGGACCATCATGAACACTGCAAAATGTGAGAAAATGTAAGTAATGATTAAGAAGTAAAGAGGGCAGTTACTACCTTATGACCACATGAATTGGGCTGTGTCCTTCTCTGAGCTCTGTCAAGAGGAGGTTCTGGGTGACCACAGCAGCGCAGAGTGGGAGGCCACAGCCAGGAGCAGGCGACATGGACAGTAGGGTGCACGTAGGAGGAAGGAAGCAGAAGAGAAACTGTGCTGGGAGCACAGAGCAAGGTGAAGGGTGACAGGCAGGCAGAGCAGCCCCAGAGGCAACATCTCTGAACAAAGGCGTAGAAAAGCAAAAAGAAGGGGAGGCAGCGACGGGGAGTGCATCTTCCACTACTGATTGCCTCGACTTCTTGACCAATGAAATCCTTTTTTATTTATGTTTGTTTTCTGTTATTTTTGCAGCACTGGGGATTGAATCCAGGACCTTGGCACTGAGCTATGTCTCCAGCCCTTTTAACGTGTTTTTTTTTTTTTTAATTTTGATGCAGGATCTTGCTAAATCTCTGAATTGTACAGGGGGGCTTGGTACTTGCAGTCCTCCTGCCTCAGCCTCCTACAGTGCTGAGATTATAAGTGTGTGCCTCTGTGCCCAGCACCACTGAGTTTCTTAAAAGAAAAGGTAGCATTCTTACACTCCATCTCTTACCCATACGCTCACACCTGCGCTCACGTTGAACTGTCTTCACTGTACAGCGTGACGAAGCTCACCTGTGAGTCCCTCGTGTGGCCCGAGGGACTCAGCTGGGCACAGCTCTCTCAGGCCCTCCTGGTCCTCTCTTCCTCCTGAGGTTCCTGGTCATCAGGAATCCTCCATGCCACACTTCTCCTGTCGTGCCATGATGTCGTATGCCTGGGAGAGCGATGGAGTTCCCAGGTGTCTCTTGGCGTGTGTGGGAGGTGTAAATACAGACATACAAATGTAGACACACACCAAGGCACTCCAAGTTTATATTTCTCTTGAGATTCAACATTAAACACCAAGCAAGGTCCCATCTCACTTTTTACTCGAGGTATGCTTGAAGACGAGCGTGTGTATAGTGTGTGCTAAGCATGATTTATGACACTCTTTCTGCCCTCGCCATGCTGTGGGAACACTGAAGACAGAGACTTCATTCCCTCCAGCCTCCCTATTTCCATATTGGACTTCCCTCGTGGAAACCCCACCATGGAATGGGAAAGCTACTCACATCTACTTCCACCTTCCAGGTAAAGCAAGGAGAAGATGCACACAGGTGTCATTACTGCTTCATTTAGGATCGTGGGCATAACAGAAATTAAAAGGCTCCATCCATCATCCCAGTAAATTATAATAGGAATTGTATGTATTATGTCTAAAGAATTCTGAATCGAGTACATATTACAAAGAGATGATTGTAACTGTGTTGATTACAGTCATCAGTTAAAAACGTATTTTTTTTTAAAGAATCCAGTTTGCTGCTGGAAGCATCACAGCTTCAAGCCTTAACTTTGACTTCTCCTTTCAAATAAGCCAAATATATTTGTGCGCCGCAAAACACACCCCGTCGCATCTGAGTGTGCGTTGTCAGGCCAAGTGCCTTTACTCTCCTGAAGAAAATGTGGACTCTTGGCAGCTTTCTGTCACTGCAGACCTCCCTTGCTGCTTCCCCCGTGCCTGGCTTGCTGTGGCCAGTCCAGGCAGACTGGATGCAGGAGGCATCCCTGTATTGAAGAGTCCAGGTTGAACATTTTGCCCAGGGGAGGGTCCCCGCAATACAGGCTGGCAGCGTCTGCTCAGGTCACCAGTGTACTTGGTGGTCCCAGGGTATGCTTCCTGCTGGCAAAAACAATGTGACATTTTTCCCTCCACTTCACTGAAAACAGTTAAAAATGAGCCACATTACATCTGTGAATGGCAATTTCTCTGCATTGTATTGCTGCTTTATAATATCCAAGCTGCCCACACAAACAAACGGAGCCCTGTTTTGTTTTATTTCTGCAAAGGGAACACTCCTGCTTCTCCAAACAATAGACCCTTCCAGGTAGATGAAGCCTGGATATGCCTCATACCAGTGCAGGAATGTGAAAAACAGAAGCAAATTTGGTAAATTTGCAGCTTGTTTTGTCTTCTTCTTGCCAAATGATTGATTCAACTCTTTTTTTCGCACTGACTTGACAGGATGGAGTGGTGTTTTCCTTTCTGTCAATTCATGTTGAAGAGTTGACTCAGAATGGAGGCCTCATTTCCAGGCAGGCTGTAGGTTAAATTTCTCAGCCCTTTTCCCTCTTCAACTGATAAAGTCCTACACGGCTTGCTCAGCTTCTTCTTCTACCACATCACAATTATTTGCTCCCTTTGACCTCCGATGTTCATGTGCTGAGACTCTAACAGAGATTTTACTTCACTGCGACCCTATCATAAACACTCCATATTTCTCTGTCCTCAAAGGTATCAGCCATGCCATTTATTATATAGTTGATGACCAGGAATTGTTAATTTTTTAAAATTTTTATGAGTCCATGTCTGCAGTACTTGATCATGTTCATCATGGAGAGTTGATGCATATACATAAGACATTTTAATTATGTTTTCAATACTTCCTCTTCCTTCTCTCCAGCTCAAGGTCCCCTTCCCTTTTGTAAAAGATCTGTCTCCGTTTCCTATTATTAGTCTTCTGTTTTGATCCTTTATTTATATGCTGAGGTTCTATTGCATTAAATTCTGCAATGCTACATAGTAGTAAGAATTAAAAAGTTTCCCTTCTTACCTACACAAAAGCGGCTGCCTTTGTGTCTAACCTGCTGTTCTCGGTCCTTCCTCCATGGCCCGTGTGTGATGTCAGTGAGCCCTCAGGTGCTGGGCCTCCGTCTGTCCGGTCCTGACAAGGCTGGAGGGAAGCGAACTCCGGCAGGCTGGGGCTCTGCGGCGTGCTGCTGGGCTGCTGGGACGCACAGAGGCCTGAGAGCCCCTCCAGCTGTCATCTTGCAAGCCAAAGACAAGGCTGTCAGCTCACGTAACCGGTGCCTGGGTGACCCCGTGATGTGCTCCCTGCTGGCAGAACAGTCTCTTTACCAGCTTTATCAGAGTGAGGATCACAGTCTGTTTGTGGGGTGGCTAGGAGGAAAGGAGAAGACACACAGGATGACTGACCCTCTGGTGTCCACACCAGGCAGCTGAATAGCACCACCGGCCTGGCAGTCAGATGAGAAATGAGGGATGTTTGGAAATTCCTCCTCGTGCTTTCTTTTTCTTTTCACAGTTTCTCTTCTTCTGGCTCTTCCATCAGGCTAGCCCAGTGGAAGGAGGCTGCCCTGTTTCTGCCTCTGCCCTGCAGGGCCGCCCCAGGCACCCTCTCCCAGCCTGGCTCTCCCCACTGAATCACCAAGCAGACCACCGTCATCTTCAGACCACACGTAGATTTGCCAGTCTGCAGAGCAACTCTTTCTAATCTGTGTGATCCAATATTCTGGAACTCAATCCGACACCATTGCAACATCTCTTCCTTCGCTCCCTGGGGGAGGCAGCAAGGAAAACCGGACTGCGTTCACTTGTGTTCTAGAGATAAAACTGTATGTGCTCTCTCCCCTCCAGAATAAAATGAAACGCAGCTTCATGTGTTGTGTAATTGGCCTGTCTGAAGACCACAGGGCTGCAAGTTAGATTGCAACTGAGTTCAGATCTTCAGGGTCTGGCATTTGACATTTGCCACATATTCATGTTTTCTCTCCCTTTCTCTTCCCTTCCTTTCCCTTCTCTTCCTTCCTCTCCCTCCCTCTCTCTCTCCCTCTTTCTTTCTCTACTAGAAATTTTAAGCAAGTCCTTCACACTGAGCTACATCCCCAGCCCATTTTTTTTGTTTTTGATTCTGAAATAGGGTCTCTCTAAGTTGCTCAGGCTGGGATCAATTTTTCAATCCTCCTGCCTCAGCCTCCCAGAATACTAGAATAACAGGCATACACCAACATGACCAGCCTCAAATTTCTTTCTTTAATGTTAGCTATTTATCTCATTTATCTTGCTCTTTTTCATCTGCTTTAATAAAATACTTTAGACTGGAAGGCATACCTATTGAGGATTCTTTCACACATTTTTGGATCTGGAAATCCAAGATTCAGTTTTTCAGCAATGACTGTCTGTCTAGCTTCCCATAGACTCGTCACCCCCAGAATGGAAAGAGAGAGAGAGAAATCTGATGTCTTTTTTAATGAAGGCACCAGCCCCCTGGATTTCATTGAAATCTTATTCCTTCCCAAAGTCTCCAACTCAAACACCATCTCTATCAGGGGTCGGGTTGCAACCTATGAATTTTGGGGGGATACAAACATTCGTTCTTTATCATCGTTCCTTTTTAATCTTAAAATCATCTCCCACCCACCCCAGTTTTTGTCCTCTGGGAAGGTGTGGCAAACAAGAAACTGGACAGATGGAGATTTAAAAGACAGAAGACACCTGAGGATGCCACATGGCTGCAGTGCGAGCTGAGGAACAGCACTTTTGTTTAAAAAGGACCAAATGTGAACAGCTGGAGCTGAGGCCTCGATCTAATCTTCAGCCTTCAGCTTTGCACCCCACAAACTCCTCTCCGCTGTCCCGTGCTAGAGACCGCACAGTGTGAGGCGGCTCACAGACCTGAACTCTGGAAATACAAGAAATACTGCTTGTGCTTTTGATTTTCTGCCTTCTGTGTGTTTTGCTTCTAAACAGTACTGACACCTTCCTTAAAAAGAACATACTTTCCTTAGAATGTAAGTACATTTGAAAGTTTCCTAACTCAAATCGGGTGGTGCACACCTGTAATCCTAGTGCTGAGGAGGCTGAGGCAGGAGAATCACCACAAGTTCAAGGTCAGCCTGGGCTACATACTGAGTTCAAGGCCAGCCTGAACTATGCAGCAAGACCCTGTCTCAAAATAACCAAAGCTTCCTACCTCAAAGAGTAGGATACCTAAACCAATATCTCCTTGTCACCCTCCACCCTACCTCCCCCATCCGCAGAGGAAGTTTGGGTTGAAATCTGCCATTTCTCTTTTCAGAGTTATTTATAATTGGGAGTATTTCTATATATGATGTCTTTTGAGAATATATGTTGATCTCTCTGGTGATTTTTTAAACAGAAACATTATCCTACTATAAACATTCTTCTTCAACTTATGTTTTTCACTCCAAAATAGGGCATTGAAAACTCACATTTGTTTCTCGGTACTTGTGGAGATTTCTCTTGGCTGGGATGCCTAGAGATAAACCATGTTTAATAGGTAGAATTTTTACTATTAATTACTATTTTAATTTTAGTAGGAGGTACGATCACTTTTTTTTTATTCATACTGGAACCTTAAGCCAGGGCCTTCACCAGCCCTTTCTCATTTATTCTATTTGAGACAGGGTCTCACTAAGTGGCCAAACTGCCCCAGGCTGGACTCCTGCCTGCGATCATCCTGCCTCAGCCTCCTGGAGTGCTGGGATTACAGGAGCACCATCATGCCTGGATAAGACCACTACTTCTTAATCGATAATATGTGTAATGATGAGCTACTGCTTGCTAAACATCTTGACCCAGACAGACTCCTGGGAAATTAACACGAGCAGCTTTTAAATTACCAACCATCCTGCCTGGTTTACCTTCCCTTTACTCTCCTCACACTTCTGTGTTCTTGTCCCTGCTCTGGCACTGAGGTGACTCTAGCCATTCAAGAGACAAACCTGGACATCTACTCGGCTCTTCTCTCTGGCTGTCCATCCACATCTGATAACTGTTTCTTGTGGCGTCCGTGATGTGCGCGACTCTTGATTTCGTACCCTCGCTGTCGGCAGCTAGCATTTCAGAGGTGGGTTTGAGGAGTGCACCTGGCCTTGTGTGGTAGGAAACTCTTCCTTCCAGCCTTTTGCTGCTGCCTCAGTAAAAGCATCTTTCCAAGGAGGAAGCAAAGGTGATTCCGGTCATTTCAGTAAGACCCTCAGCTCGTGTTGGATTGAGGCCAGACTCCCGGGTGGGAGGGAAGAGGTTGGCCAACTCTCTTCAGTACCCGGGTGCCCAGTCCCTGCTTCTGGACAGCACCGTCTGCTCCTTGTGCGCTCATATGTGCTTTCTGCCTCTGCTCCCCTGGAGCGTCCTGCACCGTCCGCTTTCACAGGAAGAAATTTGGAAGTGAGGCTGAAGACGCAGACTCTGGCAGAACAGCGGGAACGGGAAGAACAAATGATTCAAGCGGTGTTGCAGATTCAAAATGTTTAGAACTCATAGCTAATGTTACCAAAAAGGCAAGAAAAGCACAGTTTAAGGTAGCAAGAGTTTTCAAGTTCAGAAGACTAGATGGATGGAGTTGCCTGATGAGCCAAAGAGGCCGAAGACGAGACCGAAGTGGCCCAACAGACATTCACCTTTCACTGCATTCCTTGGCATGCTCAGTTGTGAAGCTCAAAAATGCTACAGAATTCTCACTCAGCTAATGAAGAAAGATCTCAGGGAAGGGACTACAGTCTCTGCTTCCTCGGGCTTTGCTCCCGTTCGGTTCAGCAGCAAGCACAGAGCCCCGGGATTCTGGCTTTTGGAACTGGGTGCAAGGCCCATCTGTGCAGTCAGCCACAGAGCAGATGCCAGTGGGAGGATGAGGAAGTGTGTGGCCACAATCTCGGGTAATAATAAATATTTAAATGTGTATTTGTTCTTTGTAATGGATTTAGAAGTTGAAGATGAACACTTAAAAAGTCAATAACAACAATAACAAGAAAGCTGCATAACAAGCGTGGATTGCATATGCACTTGGGTTCATTCTACATGCAAAAACTGAGGGCCTGCAGTCTGAGGAATCTCACTCACCGGCCTCTCTGCCTTGAATCCTGTAAAACTCCCTTTGAGCTGGGAGGTGGCACAGAGGACTCGGCCTGGCCTCTGGCCTGTCTGAACTGCAGACTGGGAGGGATCTTAAAGGATGCCACATCCACGTCTCCTGCTGTGGATCAGAAAACCAAAAGCGAGAGAAAGAGAAAGCAAGCCATCTTCTGCTTGATCCCAGCCTCCCGGGCTCTTTGCAAAGGGAGGTTGTTTTAGTTACTTTTCTCCCGTTGCTGGGACAGAATACTCGACACCCAAAGTTAGGGGAAGAAGGGTTTATTAGCTCACAGTTTGTAGAGGTTTTCAGTCCATAGTCGGTTGGGTCGGAGGCAGGGCGGCATGGCAGACCTGCAGCAAAGTAAGTGAGGAAAGCCAGGAATGTAGGCAAGGAATGCAAGCAAGCAATGCAAGCAAGCAGCCAGTTAGCTTCTTCCTGTATCTTACATCCCATCCAGGCTACCTGTCTCCAGGGCGGGCAGCACTCCCACCCCCAATCTCAGGCTCACATCCTTGATCTCAGCAGAACCATGCCAAACCGATCAATGGATTAATTTAGTAACCACGCACTCTAGATCCAGCTTTCTCTTACCATATGAGGCTTTGGGGGGACATCTAGACACAAATCACAACAGAGGTGAAAGCCAAATGGAAACAATGGGGCAGAATATCTCAAAGGAAGCGAAGAAAGGAAGACAGCTAACATTCTGAGATTGCAAAGTACGGTGTGGAAGGCTTAATGGTGCTTTAGGAGCCTCATGATGGCAGAGCCAAGTGCTGCTCCTGTGTGCTGTGAGACACAGAAACAGCATTTCCTTTGCTTTGTTCGTGGAACCAGCGACGCTTGTTAAGTGTGCACTTCTGTTTGTTGAGGGGCAGCCCTGGGGGCACTTGCCTCTGCAGAAGCAAACTCTTCAGCAGGCTAAAGCACAGTCTCCTCCAGGCTCCAGGGTGCCAGGTGCTGCCCTGCCTTGAGCGGTCCCCGTTCAGAGGGAAGAAGCCCTTCCTCCCCGCACTCTGTGGTTTCAGGGTGGACCATCAGAACCCACAAGGTCCCAAACGGAATGCGTCTTCACGGACCCTGCGGAGCAGGCACTGGCGCTCACTCTGTTTCCATGGCTGTGCATCCGCATTCTCTTCAGAACACAGTTTACATAGAACTAAAAATGGATTTAAACAGTGTAAGTATGAAAAACAAGTCTTTTGCCCTGAACTTTTGGTCCCAATCTCCCCAAAGTAATCTGCTCCCAATCTTGTACATACTTGGTATGTGTCTGAGTGTGGATCACATGTGTGCACATACACACACACACACATACAGTCACCAACTCCAAGAGGCTCCAGAAAAATAATCAGAGACTCCTTCAGGGGAAAAATAAATACATTGGTAGAATCCAACCATGGACAGTATTAGAAATACTTGATTTTCATACCACAGTAGGCTAGCTAGGCTTTTAAAAACACTACTTAAAAGGACACACGCACACAAATTGGCACCGTCAATTCCATCGTGTAGTTCTGACCATGAGGAAATTCAAATACATTTTGTCTCAAACTTGCCCGAGTGTTTTTCTGCTTAAACTTACAGGACTAAATTAGAGCACATTCCTTGAAATGGTTCATGTCCAGTATGCATCCGAGAAGAGAGGAAACAAGTTATAGTAATTATTTCCACTCTGGAATATCTTGCATAAGTTGCTAACTCTCTTCGTTTTGATCTCTGAGATGCTACCTGTTTATGAAAGCATAGCTGTTAATCGCTTTGTGCACCCTACGGCACCTGAGTCTCACATTAGCGAGGAGCCTGCCACTGAGTGCCTCTGCACAGAGTTCATCCATTAATGGAGAGACACACACGCGCGGCTGGTCAGCATGCGTACTGTCGCTGCGGAGAAAGAAAACCAGGCATCACACCTCGGCCACGTGAATGAAGCTACCGAAATACCAGTAGCATCTCGGGAGTGCGAACCACCAAAACTGAATTTAAAAACAAGCACTTGGCCAACAAACCTGGCTGAGTGTCACCCAATAGGTATGAGTAAAGGTTGGCTTCATCTGTCCCCATCCTGAGGGCGGACGCAGGAGGGCAGGGAGAAGAAGGCAGGAGGAAGAAGGCTGAAGAAGAGGGTGTGTTGGGCCACCAGACAGCCCTAGAGTGGAGACCAAGTCACCTGCCTGGACATCTGTCTCCACATGATGAGTACTGAGCAAGCCCTGAGGCCTGAGGGTGGAGCCAGGAGAACCGGGCCGATGTGCGGCCCTGCACCTGGGACCCAGGGAAATGAAATTCGTGCAGAATCGGCGTCCTGTGCTCTCTTCCCAGCTGTGCAGGTGGGGTCACGTACAAGCCAGACATGTGCATGTGGCCCTCTGTGTCTCTTTCCGAGCTCCTCAGATGCTGTGTGCTCGGCCTTCCCAGCACGTCACTTTGTACCCTCAATGTGTGTCTGAGCCGTGTCGCCATGTGTGAGCACGAAGGATTCCAGTCGCCAGGGCCAGGAAATGGGGCAGCTGCAGAAGCCAAAGAGCAAGCCCCAGCCTGCCAGTGAACTCTTGGCCTTTCTCTCTCTTTCACTTGTTGTTGCCCAGGCCAAAACCAGAGACCCAGAGCGGGGTGTCGGAAAGCTGCAAAACTTCAGCCATGTGAAGAAAAAAGCTGATGTTCTGAAGAAGGCACCCTGTGCCTTCTGTCCCCTTCATCTTCTCACAGGCTCCCTGCAGCTCATAGGAAGCCGCAGCAAGGACGGACTGTCTGGTTGAGGAAACTGGTCACAGAAGACGATGCTGAGTGACTGATTTTACAACACCACTTGCAATCTCCTTATTGTGGACCCTTTTTTGACAATTTTTAAAATAATCTAATGTGGGAAGTCTATGACAGGCTCACATATTGTTTTTCTGGTATAGCCTTCAAACCCACTGAAAAGAAATAAGAATTTCATCTGGTATCATTGTTTGTCATTTCTCCCTCTGAATTCCTACATTGTTTAGACTGAAGAAAAATTAAGGCTTTCAGTTGCATTTTAAGCCCCAACATGTGTTCAGAACTCAGGCAAGTCAAGCTTCAAGTGGCGAGGGCTGCACTCAGACCCTTATGCTCAGTTTTGCTTTCCCAGGTGTAGTTGCACACACAACGTGGCTGTCCACCTCATCTCGCCTTCAGACACACACACACACACACACACACACACACACACACACACACGTCTCACCAAATGTGGGAGGGCCATGAGCCCAAGGGCCCCCAAGCTCATCCCAAAGTCTGTGGGCTCACAACATCTCAGGACTCCCGGGACTCCCTGCTCTCTGTCTCTGCCCAACTGCGAGGAAGCCACAGGCAGAGAGCCAGCTGCGGGCCAATTGGGACATGAATCACTGACCCTTGAGCGGCTCCTGGCCTGAGCCTCCTGGCACCCTGCCCTGTGACCAGTCTCCCCAGTGGGGAGCGCTCTGGGGACAGGGGCGAGCTCCTCACGGAAGGACCTTGTAAAGATTCTCTCCTTCCTTCTCCTTTCATCCCTTACTCTTTTTTTCTTAACATGAATTCAATTCAACTGTCACTTAAAAATAGGCCGGATCGTCACATTCTCTTTGCCAGTTGGAGTGAATGTCACCTAGTGTCACAGAGTCCTCAGCTACGGCATGCGGACGGATGGCAGAGAGAAAGCGGGTCAACGTGGGGCAGAAACAAGATGAGCACTCTTGGAGTTGCCTCTCCTGGTGGCACCCAGACTTCTGGCAACAGAGAAAGCATCAATTTTTCTTTGCCATTGTCTTCTTTTTCATCAACTTCTTCCCCACAACTATTTAAAATCACCATCTGTTCTCTTCTTGGAAATTTAAGTTAACTTCAGCACAATCTTTTGGTTTTCACCCCCCAATTGTAGATAAGCCATATGTGGGAAGTTTGGGTTAAATGCCAGGTATTTAAAATTAGGTAAGAGGAATTATGCAAATAAATCAACAGGCTTGATGAGGCCATTCATCTGTTGCTACATCTTCATCCAGCAAGTGCTTATTGAGCGCCAGCTGTTTGCAAGGCATTGTGCTAAATTCTGGGATGACAAAGAGAAATGGGGGCTATGCAGGCCCTGAGAGCAAAGTGTTGAAGATAAAGTAGAGTATAGACAAATCCATTAGCCATCACTCCTCAAAGAGGTCGATGTTCTGTGTCTGCACTGTGATTCCTGCTGTTGCTTCTACACCAGATAATATTCGCTCTGTCTATCTAGAAAATTCCTACTTCTGAATATATAAAGATTCAGTCTGATTTTCCTGGTGAATTTAACTACTTCTTTCCTTTACCTCCTTGGGCCAATTCCCTCTCATACTTCACTGGAATTTACAAACAGGAAACCTCATTCGCTATGTTATAAACTCCTAATGGGAAGAGCTTCCTTCTTACTCAGTGTCATCATGGTAGCGTCCATACAAGTCACTTCTTTTTTTATCTTTTTAGTATTTTGTGTAGTGTGACATTTTTAATTGACACGCGGTCACAATTAGATAGGAGGAACAAGTCCTGGGATCTTACTCCTCGGGAAGGTGACTATAGTTAACAATAAGGTATCACCTATTCCAGAATACGTTCTTAAAATAATTGTCAAATGAGTGACTAGTCCAGTTCATTTAGAAACTTAGCAAGGGCCTATGTGGTTGCAGGCACAATGCCAGGGAAGAGTAGTGTGCCAGGCAAGAGTGTCGCGTGGGTGCCCAGGTAGGGGAGAGAGGAGGCTTTGTGGAGAACAGAAACTTCCTGACCTCATAAAGCTCGCAATTTTTAAAGAGATAAGTCATAGATATTACTCAAGCATCTATTTTTAATGCCCTACAGAAAATCTTTTTTAAAATAGCTTCAGATAGTGATAAATAGAAGAAACGTCTATGTCTCATTTCAAAATTCATTTTAGTATTTCCTTCTCTAACTCATTATTGTTTATTTTACCTCTGCTATGAAATGCTATTTGATGCATGTATCCCTTCTTATGTCTTTGATTCCATTGGTGGCTCTTGTTATGAGAATTTGGGATTGCTTTTGTTACTGTATTTGAGATTTGTCTCTGACAGAGTCCAGCTCTGGCTCCTCAACCTAAAGATTGCTGTTGCTAAGAAGCCAGCACACGGTCTCTCCAAGACCTCGTTCCTTCTTGGCCTTCCAGACAGCCAAACAAAGTCCAGCTGAGAGGCTCTGAGCCCCAGCTTTGTGTGCACACAACCCTGCCCACGCCAAGGAAGAGTCCAAGAGAGGCAGGAACGTGCCTAAACCAGATGTGGGAAAGACAGCTTTTCTGGGTGAAATCCAAGCCTTGCTGGAGAAGACTCGTTTGTGCATGAATAGAAGACAGTGACTTTTTTCTTGACTTGAGAATTTGAACAAGCCTCACAATTAAGTTGAACTTGGAGGCATAAGGCAGGCAAGATGTGACAAAAATCATAAAGTCACTTGTGGCTTAGCAGCTGCGCTTCTATATGTGCCTTGGAACCTGTATTAGAAGTGGGAGGTCCCTACTCCTGCACCTCCGGGTGATTTTCAGAAAGATCAAGTATTTCCTCGTGTACTCTTTATATCTTACCTCCCATCCAAGCCCCCACTCCTCTCTCCTTCTTCTAGGCCAGAACTGTCTCTTATTGCCCTGTAGCTACAGCTGCCACTCTGAGACAGATATTAGAAGAAATGTCATTCTTCTTCCTTACTGAGGAAATGAAGCATAATGGACAGAGCTGACCCACTATCAGAAGCCCGGTGTTAACGACCCCAAGTCCTCTCTCCCCGCCTGCCCCAGACAGCAGCCCTCTGCAGGCCTTCTGCAAACACACGATAGCATTGCTGCTCAGCAAGGCTGTCATCTGCTGGGGAAGCTGAACGGCAGCATGTCGCTCTCTGGACAACCAGCTCCTTGGCCACCCAGAGCATGTCAAAGCCAATTAAGCTTGGTCCCAGCAGCGCTCAGCGACATGAGATGCAAAGGTGCAAAGCGCTGGGTCTGGGGTCTTTTGCATGAATGAGGTCAGAAACTCCTCCTTATATAAGCATGCATCACACGAAGTGAGGCCAAAATGTTAACGGGGTGAACAACAGGCAATAGAAATGCAGAAGACAATGTGTTTTCAGGGCAGGTTCTGAAAACATAAGCTTCCTGAAAGAGGATGTTTTTGGGGTTGTCGAGAGGAATCATTCAGCAGAAAAATGGGCTGAACTGCAGATAGTGAGAATGTCATGGCTTTTCCAGTGAGGAAGGTCCTTGCTGAAATAGACAGCACTCAGAAGACTGGAAAGAGGGTAGAGATGTGAAAGAAGCCAAAGACTCAGGGTGAGAGAGGGAGGGGAGGGAAATGGGAAAAAAAGAAGCAGGAAAATACATCATGTACAGAAACAAATTCCCTATGACGAATGTTATCATTATGTATATCTAAAAGGTACCACTAAAATAAAATTAAATTAAAAAAACAAAAGGCTCTTAGACATGGAAACGGGAGAGTGAAGTCTGGACATCCAACAAGCCTGTCATGGCTCTGGATTGCCCCCGAGAGTTCCTCATGGACGTGCTCCAATATTTGGTTGTTTGAAGGATTTCAGATGTCAGTGTTCTTCATTGTTGCATGGAGAGAAACATTTTTAAAAAACAAAGGAATAATGCTCAGCATCTTGACTGAATTAATGCCCCCAGGGCTTCAGCAGTACTGATTTCACAGGCAAATGACTCATGGAAGGGTAGCACATTTCTTATTCTCGTGTGTTCAAATGTAGAGATGATTTAGCTAAAGGGGTAACCCGGTCCCCAACCAGATGTTCTGCTATAATGTTGTAATCTATTTAGAACACAATAAAAAATTAATGCCCACCTGACCAGGCTGGAAAGTTGACTTTCAAAATAAATTGTTTGGCTCCTTTTGAAATAGCTTCTTGAAAACCCCAGTATTTCTTTTAAATTATAAAATTACTTACTGAGGATTATAAAATGTACTCTTATATTTAATTTCACTTTTTTCTTGTAAATCATCCTGATTCCCACTTGATCTCAGTAAAACTACAGAACTGATGCTGAACATACTCCTTTCGGCCAAGATTCAAATGCTGCAATCAGTTTCTCGGTTTTCTTTCTTTTCCCTTATTCCCTTGTTTGCCTTTGTGTCTAAGTTCTACAAACGTGTCCAAAGGGTTAGACCTTTGTGGTTCTTCCTTTCTGCCCCACAGAGAGCAATGAAGAAGGAAGCTCACATTTACAGGCAGGTGGGGGGCCCCCTTCTGTGAGAACTGGTCTTTGGAGATGGGCCATGCAGTCAGACTCTCAAGGGTGTAGAAGGATGCACGGGAGGTATTCACAGTGAGCTGGGCCTTAGAGTTTCATCACAACACAGGTTCTATACATGTCCTGCTTAGAAGATGGGCTTCATCCTCCTTCACCCTCCAGGCTGCCAGAGTCATGTACACAGTTGCTCTACGATGCCTGCAAATCTTAGCGATATACACGGCTAGGCAGATCCACTGAAAAGACACATACAAATCAAATGTCCACGTATCAACTCCCCGTGATGAATGGAGTCATTATGTGCTGCAAACATGCACTAATAAAAATAGCTGTTTTTGAAACTGCTGGATATTTACTTTCAAAAATTATACATGTTTTTTCTTAGACCTACTTCAATTTTCTTTAAAAGATTTTACCCTTCTGAGTTAGCTTCAATCCAACCTCTAATCTCGTAACTCCAAAATTCATCTGAGTATCCGGATGTACTTTGGGACCTTCTTCTCTATGGATCTTGGCAAGTTAGCGCTGCCGTTCTCAAGTAGGGGATTTTGGTGCCTCTTTAAAGTTAATATATGTGGTGATTAGGTGTGGTGGCACAAGCCAATAATGCTAGTGCTCTCGGAGGCTGAGGCAGGCAGAGCCCAAGCTTGAGCCCAGCTTCAAAAATTTTGTGACTTATTAAGTCTCAGGAAAAAAAAATTCAGCGGGGAAATAAGTCAATGCAAAAGCCCTAAATTAAATTCCCAGTCATGGAAAAAAAAAATAGTGTGTTCGTTGGGAGCTCAGATGTTGGAATTAGACTAGGCTTCAAATTCTTGTTCTTCTATAATCTACTTGAGGGATAAGAGACAAATTAAATATTCCTTCTGACTCAGTTTCTCCATCTATAAATTGGGAACAGTCATAAAAATGGTAACTATTATATTAACTATATATGTAGTATTATATTTATCTTTGTATCATGTTTTTCTTTGTGGCTTGTATAATTCTGTGTCATTTCATAATCCTACAAAATTTATATATTTGAAAGTTTTGCCCACCCTTCCAATACAGTTAATTCCTGGTAAAAATGCTATGACCATTTCATCTCTAATCCCTGCTCCTTGAGCTACACCCTCCAGTGATGTCATCAAAAAGTATTTAGACGATTTAATCCATAATCTCCTTGTCTTCAAGTGAGAGCAATTAAAACTTGGCTTAGCTGCTGGATCTGGTGGAGTTTGCAGCAGTACAGACCCATAAAGCAAATGCATGTGTCTCCACAAAACTATGTGAATTTATAAAGTAGGAAAGAATACTCTCTTTGACATATTTTTGACACAGATATGAAAATGAGTCCTAGAATTATTTGATTGTTTCCTTTTTCAGTGTTCACAAATAGGTATATATTAACATTTTCTTTGCCTTGGGGAATTTAACTAAATTCAGAACATTCTAAAAAAGACTAGTCAATTTCATACCAAATATGTAATCCAATTCCCATTCCTTGGGAGGTTGGTTATAAAGCTCTCTTCAGGCCTCAAGGATAACTTTTTTAAATTACTTTAGCAGGCTCAGAGACATGTGGAATTTTAAAGAGGAACATGAGGGTTTCATAGTGTCACTCATCAGGAATCCCAATAACTAGAGGACCAAAGATGCTGCCATCTTGATTTTAAGAGAGCGGTGGGCAGAAAGATTTTAAGTGAGCGGTGAGCAGAAAGAGATGCAGCTGGGGAGCAGGCAGGCAAGACCAACATTCTGAAGGTCACAGTAGGATCTGCGCCTCTCTCAAATTCTTGTATTGAAATCTTAATGCCTAATGTAATAATATCAGGAGTTGGTGTCTCTGGGAGGTGGACCACAACCCATGAATGCCAATAGTGACCTTACTGAAGAGACCCAAGAGAACCCCCATTCTTTCTACTACTTAAGGCCCTGGCACGAAAGCACCATCTATAAACCAGTAAGTGGGTCCTCGCGGGACGTCAAACTAGCTGTGGTCTTGATCTTAAACTTCTAAAACTGTGAAAATTTTCTTTTATTTATCCACTACGCTGTTCATGGTATTTTATTATGTCAGTTGAGCAGGCTAAGACAAAATTTCTTTCTGGATCTTTTTTCTGCCATAAATCAGGAATTTTTAAATTTTTGGAATTCTCTTTTTCAAAGCCTCATGAACACCCTTTCCTATATCTTGACTTCATTGAAAAAGTTGAGAATAAAATTTTAAAAAGAAAGATTCTAAATTTCAAGTTAGTTATCCTTTAGGAATGTTATTCTCTTCTTACCTATTTAGAACTGAAACAAAAACAACACTCCTAAATCCAAGTTGAAGAAAAATTTAGGAAAACAAAAAAAAGAGAGAAAAAAATCCAGTTGGAAATTTTAGGCACATCGGTTTGTCTTTATCTGTGTTTTTATCACCAAACCAATTCACAGTCTGCTGGAAGCAGCTAAAGAGAAGAGTAAGTTTTCCACACTCTCTCTGGATGCTGCCTGGGCACTGACATTTGCAATTCAGTATGGCTCCTTGGTCCCCAACTGGTCTTGGAAGTCCAGAGCATCCCGGAAGCCAAGAACACCTTCTGCCCTCTGATTCTGGCACAGCGGTGGCCACTTCGCTCAGATGTGTGCCTCCCGGCGGCCACTCCTGCCTCAGGGCCCGCAGACTGGCTGGCTGCAATATGCCGTACCTGAGGCTACACCTGAGACCATCTGGCCTTTCATCTGCCGCACCATCTAGGGCCCACCTGCCGACAGGCGAGGACCAGATGGAGCACACGATACCTGTGCGAGACCGTCTGACTCGACGCTGTTGGAGACTTGGTGCGTGGAAAATGGCAGACTATAAACATTTAAATAATAATACCACAACACATGCTGATTCTCCTCCACTAGGAAGGTAAGCAGAAAAAAAGGAAAAAACTGTCTGGGAAAGATAAACCTACTATGGAGTAGAAATCAACTTTTATTTTCTTTTGCAAAGCTTAAGAAGCAAATGAGAACAAGAAAACGTGTATCTGGAATTAGTCCTCAGCACTAATGTGGAGTAGTGGAAGGCACAGGGAGAGTGAAGGAGACTGAAAGACAAAAAGTTGCTGTGTCGATAGGCAAGAGTTAGCCATTAGCAGGCCAAGAGATAGGACCCGTGGAAAGCAAAGATGTGATCTTCTTTCATTTTCCCTCATTTCCTTAATCATTAACTATATAAAATAAAGTCCAAAAGTAGTCTATGGTTTCAAGCTTTGGCCCTGGAGAATGTAACATCTTCTGAGCGTGCTGATGAGGCCTGGGGCTGCACAGAGTCCAGACCATGGGTGAGGAGCTGGAACCACCTAAACTTCTGAAAACAAAGCATACAGCAATGTTCTACCTAGGGAGCAAGCTGGAAATGTGCTCTCTCTGAAATCAGTCAAAACAGCCCATTTTTCTTGTAAAAGAACAGTAACCACAATGAAGGCAAAGATATTCCTTGAAAGACCCAGCCTTCAGATCTTACTTTCTTCAATTGTTCAAGACTAAGTGAAGTCTTATAAAATACTATTTTATCTGATTTATGTCTCATGTGTTTTCAAAATATGAAGCATAAATGCACAAAAAAGTGAGGTGTAGCTCAAAGAGTCTTAGTTTGCTACAAAGTGTAAATTCTCAGAAAGTGGAAAGAGAAAATGTCAAGCATTGATTTATTCTTCCTTTCCACAAATAGTCATGAAATGCTGGTAATAAAAAAAACATCACACCCATGGCGTGATGTGTAGGACCTTTCTAGCGGTGAGGGGATCCTAGAAATGGTGGCCATGAGAGGAGTTGAGGGTAATTAGAATGAAGGACAGGATAAGGAGGAGAGGCAGCCCAAGCTTGTGGAGGGCAAAATTATGTAGGAAAAGGATATGAAACAAGCAGAAGTGCACAAGTAGTTCTTTCGGTGAAATTTCAAGAGCAAGAGTAGAGGATGAGAAAGTAGGAAGTCTCAATGTCACAGAAAAACCTTGATTTCCAGGTAGAGGAGCTTAGACTTCTGTAGGCAAGGACAAAGGATTTAAGGACTGTCAAATGGTAGGATGATGAGGTCTGATCTATATTTTAGGTTAGCCTCAGGGATGGCTTCATGAAGAATGGGTTTGGAGTAGAAAGCCTGGAACGTATGATGATTTGATCTAGTTAGGAGGTAGCCAATCTGATAGCATTGGATGGAGAGGTGGTAAATTCTTGAAGTAAGAAGAGATCAAAGCATGATTTAAAAATAGGATCAACTCCATAGTCTCCTTCTTACAGGAGAGTAAGAATTTGTCTTCCTTTAAGAATTTGTCTCCTTACCCACTACCACTCTTTACCACAATACCTTTGGCTCTACTATTACTAAACTTAATGCACACAGAGATGATTCTACCAAAACACTGATCTCTCTGTTCCTTGCCTTATTGTCATCCTTCCTCCACAGACCCTGGCCATTTACCTGTAAGGTTATACCCAAGATTATGCAATTAACGACTAAATGGGCCTCTCTCCTATTCATGCTGTTAAGTTCCCAGTCTCTGATCACTGCCCATAGTCTTGCTAGGTCATTTCCTTTAGTGCTACAACACAGTCTTGTCTCCCTAGTGTTTTCATCCACTCACCTGTCCTATTATCCTTCCATGTTCCCTCCTCCTCTTGGTGTCCATCTTCTTCCCTTGCCCATTTTAAGCCCCGTGACCAATCACAGCAGCTCCCCTGCACTCGTCTCCACCCCTCGCCCCTCATATGTCATCCTCGCCTCGCACAGCCACAGCCTCAATAAGTCCAAATGTCTACCTGCTCTGAATTCAACCTCAAAAAGCTTGTAGCTGTTCCGACTGCTCTCAAAAATCTTTCCAAGAATTTCAAGTGGATCACAATTGCTGGCTGGTCATAATAATACATAATTCCCAGTCTATTCCTGCTTAGATTTCATTAGATTACTATTTCATATGCCTTCCTTTCTCCTCAAACCTCCAATTTCAACTTCATCCCCATCCTTATTGTCAACTAATGATCTTGCTTGACATTTTACTGATATAATGGCAGCAAGCAGAAGGAAATTTTCGAGGCTTCTAGTACCAACCCTACCAACCATTCCATAGCTGTAGTCTTATTCTCTGACCTCCTTCATTACTATGGGCGAATTATTTCCATGTTTTAATTAAGGGCACCCCTCACACTTACACAATTCTTTTCTTACCTACCTGAGGACATTGCTTGAGAAATTATTCTCTCCTTCTATCCATTTCATATTTTCTCACCATATTGAATCATTCCCATTGATACATATATACTATTGCTTTCCCACACTACAAGGAAATGAACCCAAAACACATTTTCTTTTTCCAATCCTTCATATAGCAATAGTCAATGAAAATGTTTTCCTTCTACTTATCCTTTCCAATGCCCCAGCTCCCCTCTTATTTTTGATACATTCCAACTGACTTTTGGTTTTCCCTCTCCACTGAAATTTCTTTTATAAAGGGCACCAATGACTTCCTCATCTCAATTTTGACATAATTGAACATTGCTTCTGCTTGTCCAAAAATGTTAGACATAATCGAACATTGCTTCTTCCTGTCCTAGATTTTATCTGGATTCGAGACTCCATCTCAGATGGTTTTCCTCCCACTTGGCTGGCTGCTCCTTCAGTGGTCATTGTGCATCTCCCCCACACCTTAGTCATTGATTGTCCAGGGGTGCGATCGTCAGATCGCATCTCTATCTACCCAGCTGGCCTCAGTGATATCATCTACTCAGAGGGCTTTAAATACCATGTGAAAGCAAGGCTACTCTCAGATTTACATCACCAGCCGACAGTCTCATCTGAATTCCTGACTCATTCATTTGACACCTGTTCAGCATCTCTAGTTCCCTCTCTCATTTTATTAAATCCAACCTCAAATTCCTGTTCCTCCACTCAAATCCTGTTCCACCTACAGTCTTCCCTCATTTTAACTGCTGGCAACTCTATTCCTTCAGTTTCTAGGCCAAAAACTTAGAAGTTACCTCAACTCCTCAATTCCTTTCGAATATGCATTCAGTGTGTCAGAAAATCCTGCCTTTCAAAACGCAGACAGAACCCAGCAAAGCCCTTCCGCCTCCATCCCCAGTGCCCCGGCTCACAGCGTCTTCCTGTCCTGCTTGGAATCTTTCAAGGGCTTCAGAACTCTAATCCCCCACACAGTGGAGCACAAGGTTTCAGGAGAGCACAGGGTGGGGAATTGCAAGTGGAACCACGTGAAATTACATATGGAACTAGAACAGCTGAGGGCTACTGATTCAGGGAAATGGAAGCTAATACAGCCTTCCCAGCAGCCATTGGGAGGAAGAAAAAAAAAGGTCAATGTTTCCTGCAAGAGACTTCTCTCTAAAAATTAAACCATGGACTTCACATGGATTTGAAATTACATTTCTCTCATTATGAAGGAAAATTCTAACAATGAGTTAATGCTTTAGGCTAGAAAACATAGCCCAGAATGATGACACCCTTGACAGAAACAAAGGGAAAACAACCTATTAATCCCCAATTCATGAGTTTCTCACAGGAAGGGAGCAGGAAAGACTAAGACTTACCAAAGATGAGTTTACAGACTAAATTATGAAAATGAGGAATTCCCAGGCGCAGCAAAACATATGGAACCAGAGGGGACTGCATTAACTGAAACAAGTCAGACACACAAGTGTGATATGTTCTCTCTCATACGTGGACATTTTAAAAACTACTTGAATGTAGACGAGTGATTACTTGACTTTGGGGGGAGAGGGCTGGATAAAGGAAGGATGGAACTGATCAGGGCTAACTGTACACGTGTGTTGAAATATCAGACTGAACCACTTTAATAGGTGCCATTAATACATTTTAGTCCAGATGTAAAATGTACGTGTTAATGAACAGTTCTCATGACAGCAGACACACAAGTGCCTCGAGTGTTAGAAATCATATAGCATGAATCTAAAGAAAATCATAAACTGAGTGTGCTTAAATGGCTAAAAATATAAAGGTGGGATACTGTGTATAATTGCTAGGAATATGGGATGAACAAAAAATACAGTGACTGTTTAAATTTTAAAACGTTTGCAGTAAAAGGCACATTCCCCTCAAGATACTCTCTCTCTGAACACACTCATCCATCATCCTTCCCACTTTCTGAAGCATTCCTGGAATCCTCTTTTCCGAATGTCTTCACATGGTCGGTCACGGCTGGCTCCTTCTTCTGTAGCCACCTAAGAGATTTACTTTTGTGGGCATTTGACTCGGGGAAGAAGCAGAAGTCGTGCGATCCTAGATGTGGTAAGTCCGGTGAAGGAAGATGCATCATAATGTTTTTGATGAGTCTGCCTTTGCGCTGGTTGGCACCTGGCAGCAGCAGTCACTGTTTGTGATCACAACTGGTGAAGACTCTCAGGAAAGGGGACTCCAGAGCTGCCGCAGAAAGTGGCCGGGACGATGGGATGAGTGTGTCCGAACTGAGGGGGAGGATTTTGACAAGGATTCATGGCAATGTGTCTTTTACCGTAATAAATACTTTTAATTTAAATACACATTGTATGTTTTGATTAGCACTTGTACACTTGGAGAAAGAACCAGGTAGAACATCATCTAATCAAGCACACAGTGATTAAAGACAAACCTAACTGAATGGATGACTTAAATAGCAATCAAAATACAACTTAATAGAATATTAATAAACTGGAAAATAGATCTTAAAAAAATAGTAAAAGAGTAGGAAACTACAATGGAAAATACAGCAGATTACACAAGATACTCTTAGAAGCTGTTTTTCCCTGACTAGAAAGAAGTCTAGAAAACGACAGAGGGAAAAAAATGGGCAATGATAAGATTTCTCCTGAACACATAAATTCTGCTTGAGAAAGAAAAATGAGATAAGTAAAATGATGTCTCATTTGGTTGCTCTGCCCATTTTTGTAGCACTTCTATTTGTAAGATAATTCTTTTGTGTGTTAAAAAAATGTGTGGTACAATATTTGAAGTGCATAAATGAGTAATCAGGAAAAATTAAGTTTCTTCCCATCTTTGTGCTTGTCTTAGATTAGGAAACCATTTTACTATTTTTACCAGATTTTTTGTGTGTCTTTCCAGAAATATTGCATTTGTATACAGTGTGTAGATATAATACATGCATATGTACAATTATTTTTTACACAAGTGATATAATACCATAGAAACTTCGTTTTGTTTATTTTTATAATACCAAGAATTTATTCCAAAAAGGAAATAGAAAATTGACTTATTTTATACACACATGATTGGTACATGCAGGACCACTGAGCTGTATTCCCAGCCCTAATCTATCTCTAATCAATTTTTACTATCCCTTATTGGAAGTTTGGGTTGTTTCCAATCATTTTATTATAAATACTGATACAGTAAATATTCTTGTACGTGTCCTTGTACACGATTTTTGGAGTGTAGATAAGTTTGTAAAATTGATCGGTGGGTTAGCACAGACTGTATAAGACATATTGACAGATGGTCTTGTATGAAAGGCGTTCAAACGGAAACTCCAGCCATGTATCCTTAGTTTCCATATATTCAAAGGTCGAGCATCGCTTCACTTTTCTTTTTCTGCAAATCATCCAACAAAAAACCCAACTCCACCTATGATTTACATCCACTATGTATTTCATTGTAAGGATGACAATCCATAAGCCAGGAAATGTTTTCATCTGCTTAAAGCTTGTTGTATGATTCTCAAAAGAAAAACCCAAATGCATGTGATATTCAGATGTACCATCACTCTTCGGCAAATCATCCTTCAAGGTCAAAGTCAAATCTACATTCCCAGCTTCAGTTGCTCTGACCCCCCCAAATCAGAACCTGTCATGGTTTCTCTTTTGTCTACTCTCTGCCTTGTGCCCAGGAGGGTCTTACAGGTGATAACAATATGTCTCATCATCGGGAGCTCCAGAAGCAGCCCCCAGGGCTTGTATTGTCTTGTGCTGAAGACAGAACACAGACATATTGCAGTTCCAAGTTTAAACCACAGAGCAACCCTCACTTTGCATGAAGCAAGAGCATGATAAGCAAGGTAAATGCACTATAATAAAAAAAATATATTTCCCTATTTTTTTGAAGCTTCTAGTGTTCAAGATGCATTCCTGAATTAAACTCGTTGAGTAAGGGAGGAACATTTTAATGTTGGATTCTCCTCTTAGAAACTTCTGGTCTGGAGAATTCCTTCAGCCCTGTAACCATAAACAGGCCGAAGCTCCAGGGAGCCCCCTGGTACCCCAGGATGGCACCGGGGGTGCCCTGAAGCAGCTTCCCCTGTTGACGCCCTGAGACTGGAACAGATAGACCCAAGAGGCCCATCATCTGCTTGAAGCAAAACTGAATTTCCTACAATTTCTGGAGAGTTTGCACATGGTATCAAAAGTGATGCAACGAGCCAGGAATGGTGGTGCACATCTTTAATCCCAGCACTCGTAGAGTCAGAGGCAGCAAGAACACAAGTTAAAGCCCAGCCTGGGCCATTTAGCAACTTAGCGAGACTCTGTCTCAATAAAAAATAAAAAGGACTGGGAATATGGCTCGGAGAGAAGGCTCTAGCTTCAATCTCCAATACTGTGGGGAGAAAGGGGATGAAATAAAAGATTTAAAAATATATCGTGCCGAGAATCTTGTGGAATTTGCTTACAAATCTTCATGTATCACAGCCTGGTGTCTGACTTCCTCCACTTCCCCAAGTAAGTTCCCAGCGTGGTTCGCAGCATCTGTCCAGCAAGCACGCAGATCTCTGCCAAGAACTCTGCCTCCTCGGGGTCTCAGTCCCCAGGCTCTGTTCAGTGCCCTGAGTTTTGTGTGTTCTCGCTGAGAAGCAAGAGCCGGACAACACGGCATGTTCATTTTTGGCTCCATAGTAACAGACTTCCAGATTAGCAAAATGCTGCAAATTCGTACGATTCCTCCACATATCCAAACTGTTCGATATTTAATCTTTGAAATATTCACATAGGTAAGCAATAGACATTTCTCTGTAGGAAGAGGATGTTTTAATTAGAGGCGTCTCTCAAACCATGGATGTTTTCTATCTTATTTCAAAAGGCAAAGCCTTGGTTATGCTTTATTTGATTCCATTCAAATCAGTAATTAATTAGGTCACAGGAAAATTGTGTTCAATCCCCAGCAAAATGTAATTTTCAAGGAAAACTACCTGATCAGCAAGAGTGAGATATTTTTTGTAAGCATAGTCATTTCAGTTGCTTTTCTATTTCAGCACAGGAGATTGAACCCGGGACTTCCCTACTCAACTATCTCCACAGCCCTTTTCATTTTTTACTTTAAAATAGAGTCTTCCTAAGTTGCTAAGTTGCCTATGCTGGACTCAAAATCTTCCTGCATCAGCCTCCCGGAGTGCTGGAATTGTAGGCTTGTCACCACACAGGGTTTAGGTTGCATTTAAAGTTGTCACATACATTTTATTTTGGACATCTAAAGCCCCAGGGCAGCTCCTCAAACACATTCCAGAAACAGCTTCAGATCATACATTTGTGCTTTGTTTGTTGACAAGAATTTTAGTCTCTTACAAAGAAAATGAATTTCTTCCAAAACCCTTACTGGCCTTATCAAGTACAAATATGTTTCTACTTGAAGCAATTACCCCCAAATGGTTGATTTATGCGGCCTCACAAATCATGAATTTCCAGGCAAATAAATCACTTTGCATTCTGTTTCAACAAAGATGAAAGATTTTTTTTAAAAGGTACTGACTAAGAACTTTGTGGAATTCGCTGAAATACTTCATGCTTTAATTAAAATATATACTGATGTGCTTCGTTTCCCTAAGAGCAGCAGCATGGTAATAAGTTCTTAACAATTCGGATCTGTGCCTTCGCACGGTGGGTTTTGCAATTCTGCCTTTCTCTTCCTTCTTTCTCTAATCAGTAATCAGTACTTTTTGAGGTTTATGTGTACAGTGTGTAATTTCATTTTCTTCCCTGGTGGGTTATTACGTAGGCTGAATACGGAGATTAAAAACGCATATATTTAGAATCCAGAAAAGCGTACTGCAGTGTATGTTTTCGTTGTCTACAAGGATGAGCCCTGCACATTATTCAAAGTAGCAGCAGTTAAAGGGAAACATTATTCAGTGTTCCCGTGTCAGCTATGGACTGACATCAAGTCTTATCTTGCCCAGGGGGCTTTTATCTCCAAGTAAAAGAGTTCTTCTTTGCTTCCCAGCCCTGAAACCCCAGATAAACTTGTGATAAAATAAACTGTAGACTATGACCATAATGAAAACTCAGTCTTGCTTCCCAAGCTGATTGGGTCGATAGAAAAATTGCTTTTTTTCTTTTCTTTTTTCTTTTTTTTTTTTTTTTTTTTGCCTTTTTAATGAAACTGTAGCTTTAAATGCAGAAGCTAGACTCTTAATCAAAACCACCTGTTGGGTTGCTACCTGGTTTTGTTGGCGGTCATTTTTTGTACCCTTTCTGGATTACTGGGACTGCACCTGGGTTACTATGGCCTTAGAATACACTGTGATTTGATTGGAGATTAGTAGGCTGTGGACAGGTTTCAGAGAATTATAGAATTTTGTAATAATGGAACTAGCTGAAACCTTGTACTTATTTATCTCCAATTCCCTTGATTTATAAACAAGGAAACTGAAGCCCAGGTGGTAAAGAGAACAGACCAAATTTATCCAGCTGATGGATGAACAAAGCAAAAGTGAAATCAAAATTCTTTTGATCATTAAAACCTGAATTAGTCCTAAAATGGTATACAGTCAAGAAATCTATA